>CAJHNH020008466.1:117972-215472 GCA_905116865.2 Candidula unifasciata
ACTCATTGGCATGCAGACTGCTGGTTCCTTGCCTCTCAGGCAGATGCACTCCGACTTTGAAGGAAGCTCCCAATTAGTCGACTCTTACGACATGCTTTTGGGAAGGCAGTGGGTCTATTCTTGTTTTCCCTATAACTGTGCCCCGGAACCCACAAGGGTAGTTTGCCGATTTCGAATGTCTTGGACAGAAAGACGCACATATCGCAGCTCAGCTGTGAACAACATCACCACATATCAACAGACCCTTTTAAGGTCGAACGAAAAACACAGAAGAACAAATAGACTCGGTGTTTACGTGTTTGTTTCCCTTCACAGCGAAACTTAACGAGACATTTAACTGCTACAAAGAGATATATAGGCTCACATAGACACACTTCTGGCGATGCTAGATATCCAGGTTGATTGTTCCTCGCTTCAAGAGATCTTCGCCCATCGGAAATATTCACCCTCGTCTTACTCTCATACTCCGCCCTTCTCGAGCATTTCCACTGACATATATCCGCGTCTTATCTGTGACTTCAGGGAGAAAACTTGGAAGTTATCTAGAATCTCATCACGACCTCAGCTACTCCTGTCTTCTTCTTTATAATTCTCTTACTCATTCGCTTTAATACGTTATTAGAGTTTTATTAGGGGCTGCGTTAGCGCAGTCGATAGGAGATTCGCTTTCAAATCCAGCGGCGAATCGCTGCAGCCCACGGCCGGTGTTCGAAACCGGGCGGTTCCTGGGTTTCACTCATCCTCTAGGTTAACACTCTGGGGTAAATGGAGGAACGTCGCTGTAGCTACGGAGTTGCGTGCGGACGGCGACACAGGCGGACATTTTCTTATCAGCAGAACACTTATGGTATAAAACCGTGTGCAATGACACTGGTTCACATCTCCTGACTTTACCTTTACCTTTATTAGTTTTACATGTAATAAATATGTCTTGGACAGGTCCAGCAAACCGTTAGGGGATTTCTTTGTTTAAACGCATATGCTAAAGTTACAAAGAGGAGAAACATTAATAAAGCTAGACAACTAGCAAATGACAGAAAACTATATCTTTCTCCTCTCTCTGACTATTTACTGCACAAGCATTAGGACGAAAGATAAAGAAGAAGAGTTTTAAGTATGTTTTTGTTCCCTGCACGTATACCTAAAACTATATCTATCTAATCTATCTATCTATCTATCTATCTATCTATCTATCTATCTATCTATCTATCTATCTATCTATCTATCTATCTATCTATCTATCTATCTATCTATCTATCTATCTATCTATCTATCTATCTATCTATCTATCTATCTATCTATCTATCTATCTATCTATCTATCTATCTATCTATCTATCTATCTATCTATCTATCTATCTATCTATCTATCTATCTATCTATCTATCTAACTGTCGTCTGTCTGTCGTCTGTCTGTCTGTCGTCTGTCTGTCGTCTGTCTGTCTGTCTGTCTGTCTGTCTGTCTGTCTGTCTGTCTGTCTGTCTGTCTGTCTGTCTGTCTGTCTGTCTGTCTGTCTGTCTGTCTGTCTGTCTGTCTGTCTGTCCACCACCCATCCATTCATCCATCCATCCATCCATCCATCCATCCATCCATCCATCCATCCGTCCGTCCGTCCGTCCGTCCGTCCACCCACCCATCTATCCATCCATCCATCCGTCCACCCACCGATCCATCCGTCCCTCGTTCCGTCTGTCTGTCTGTCCTTCTCTCGGTCTGTCTGTCTGTTCCTTATCAAGTTAATAGATATAACAATTTAGGAATAGGCATAGCTTCTGATGCAAGATGCTCTGTAGAAATTAGGAAAAGAATCACATGGCAAAGGCGGCCTTTAGCCAGATCGAAATATTATCTGGTGAAATCTATAAGAAGTTCTCATGCGGTGTTAAAGTGTTCTGTTGAACCTGTGTTGTTATGTGTAATAGGGAAAATACATTGAACGTTGAATTAAGAATCGACATCATAGCACTCAGGTCACTTCCATAAACGCTCCTTCCCAATCTTCAGCAGCAAACAAAGAGTTCCAGTTCCGATGGCAACAGTAACTGTCTGATTGTATATCCATCTCGCCCTTTCTATGCCTTTTTCTCTCTCCATTTCTTCGTTCTCTCTTTTTCCGACTCTTTTCGTTGCCACCTGAAGATGGTATCAAGCACAGAGCACGCCCTCCTTAGCTTCAGCAAATAGGGACAATAAAAAGAGCTGAAAACATTTACACCAGGTTGAGATGTTATTTCTGTGAAGAATGCAATGAATATCATGTAAGGATAGAAACAACAAGGAAGCAATCCTCATTGAGACATATCTTCTTCTTAGAGTCTATACCGCGTTGCGTTGTTAGTCATGTCTATCCACAACCTTTTGTCTCATGTACTTTCAATCAACTCTGACACAGATTATCTTCCATGCCATCATGTCAAACTGTCCGGCATCTTTTCTCCCTGTCTCCCTCTGCGTCACCTCCCCTCCAACTCTCCTACTGCCACGATGTATTCCAGTTTTTCTTCTCATTCTCATTACATGACCAACGAATGTAGACTGTTTCTTTCTGATGTAGGTAACCGGTTCTCTTCACGAGTCAGTATCTTTCAAGACATCGTCAATAGGCTTTTTATAAGTCCGGTGTATTCTCATCGTTCGTCTATAAAACCACATCTCTGCAGCTTCCAGATAAGTTTTCACAGATCTACCAATTGTCCATGATTCACTTCCATAAATTAAGATAGGATTTATTTAGCTTTTAAGAATGCACTTTCTTGTCTCAATTGACAAAGAGAGATTATATAAAATACTTGTGTGTGTGTGTGTGTGTGTGTGTGTGTGTGTGTGTGTGTGTGTGTGTGTGTGTGTGTGTAAAATGCTGCTTTTGCTTGAGCTATTCTATATTTAACTTCTTTAATACGTATCTGTCGGCTCTGTGGCTAAGTCGATGCGAACGCTTCGTAATGCTGGGATGCCGGGTTCGATCCCAGCTGCGGGCCATGCGTCTTGCGTTAGTTTCGACAGTGGTATCAAGAAAGCCGACCGTCCAGAAAGCAATGGCAAACTACTGGACGTAAATTTGCCGAGAAAAACCACACAACAGCCAAGGGTACGCAACAACCTAATACGTATCGAGACAGGTACAGGTCGTAAACTTATTAGAACAGCTAGACAGACACCATTTTAGACACATTATTAGAGGGATTAGGCTTGGGAGCCGGCTCTGTGGCTAAGTCGATGCGAACGCTTCGTAATGCCGGGGTGCCGGGTTCAATTCCAACTGCGGGCCATGCGCCTTGCGTTGGTTTCGACAGTGGTATCAGGGGGCCCACCGTCCAGAGGCAATAGCAAACTACTGGACGTAAATTTGCCTAGAGAAACCACACAACAACCAGGGGCTGCTGGGGTTGGTTCTGCAACGTTTTGTAAAGGATACGCAACTAACCTTACCTTGGGAACTTATGACAACTGGCAGGGTTGATGGAAAGAGAGCCAGAGGAAGGCAAAGAGATAAATACCTGGATAGGCCTGGCCAGATATATGGGGCGACACACAAAAACATTACGCTGATCCATGATTATGGTGATCGTATGAGGGCTTACCGGCACGGCACATGACAATGCCCCCCCCCCCCATCCCCCCACCATTGCTTGCGACATTCATACGGCTATAGCCTAGTACATGACATATTTCTCATACTTCCTTCACCCCTTGATACCTCTATTGTCACATCCTGCATTGTGAACTTCTTGACTCGCTGAGATATTCAGAAAGTAAGTTTTTTATTTCTCTTTTTCTATATATATATAATTTGTATTCCCCTCGTAGCTCCAGGCCAAAGGTCACAATTGTATACATACCTGTCTAAAAGGCCCGCGAGCGGGAAGTCTCGCCAGGAATGTTTCCTTCGATCGTACAGATAGGAGTCGGTATATTTCTTCTGAACACTGGCGTAGATAGACAGGTAATTCTCTGGGTCTGCAAAGGGAGGAGGATTCTCTTCTCGTGGAATTCGTGCCTGCTACCTGTCGTTCAGACAGCCTAGGCGCCGGAAAAGTATGGACCCAATGGACAGGGGTGGGGTGGGGGGCGGCTGAGGCCCCTCCCCTGACTAGAAAATTTAGTTTTAAAAGAGGTAGGAATTTGTAGGGAAGAGAAAAAAGGGATAAGAAAAAAAAATACCACATAGTTTATGTTAGCTTTACAAAATCGATCACAATAAACAAACAAAGGACGTTGCGGCGATAGCCTCCATCAGCACATAAAGAACAACACAGTACACATACACAAATATGCTCTAACTATTAAGTGACTAGAACATTTACAAGGATAAGGCCATGTCACCATCTTGCTACCTACTGTCATGTACGGCACAAACTAGTTAGCCTGTGAAGGGAAAGGTTTGATTTAAGGCCTGGAGTGTCTGGATATAAAGAACGGCCCAGTTCTGTGCTATCACACAGGCGCATCTTCCCTCTCTGCAGCAGTGGCCAACTTTAAAGAGACATATATCATGGTACTCGTAAACTATAATAACTTACCCAAGCTTAGGAATCCTTCAAGGATTAAACTGGTATTTTGATAGCACCAAATTTAATAAGCGACTTAAAAAGTCTCCCGACACCTCAGAGGTCTGGCAAAAGAATGCCCGCCCCAGACTAAGCTTGGCGTCTATAGAAACGACGTCCTTGTATTCGTGCCCAAGGAGTAAAAAGGCTTACATGAATTTCTGAATAATATTCCCGAAATATTTATCGAACAGTTGCAAGTTTGAAAATGTAGACTTCTCAAAACAACCAGAGGGTCTAGAAATGTTTATTCCACAAGATAGAGGTATATATCAATATAAGGGACTATATACCCCCCCCCCTCCCCCGGACGGGTATAAATTTGAAATGTGACGTGCCCTCTAGGGATGTCAGCGTCACAACTAGTCCATAGTATAGGGTTGGCTGTTCACTTCACGACACCTACACTCAAAAAAGATCCCTTTTCACGCCTTTTAAGCGCATCGGGCATATGGGAGAGCATCCATATTTTTACAGACCAATCGGCATTAGGTGGGTAATGTGGTCAGTATTACGCCAGCCGTCTTTACTTTTCCAGGACATTCATCATGGTACCCAATTTAGGCTGGGTCAACCTGCAACGCCCCATACCATGAAACAAATCCACGTAGCCAGCAGTGGGTTTCGATTGCGGTACGTTGGAATTACGAGTCGGACTCACAACACCTAAGCCACGAACGCCGCCCGCCACATATAATAAAAATAATAATAATAATAAAAACATTATTAATATTAGTAGACACCACCCCCCCCCCCCACCCACCCCTTTTACCACAAGAAGCTTGTCTTATGAGGCGATTAATTAGGGGAGTTTTCCTTCAAAGTCGGAGTGTATCTATCTGCACGAGAGGCAAGAACCGTTAGTCTACAAATAGCCCAGATCTGTAAAACAGATAGGCACGCAAAGCACAAGTTCTAGATCAAAGCCTAAGTCCAGGAGTGGGCGAACAACCAGAACTTTCTGCCGGAGTTTAAAGCCGCTGAACGCTAAAAAGGAGAAGATAATATATTACTATTATTATATTACTGTGTCCTTAAACAAGGCTTAAGCACCTTGAATCACCCCTCCCCTCCAGAAAACTAAAAAGGTGCTGAGGCGCTGTACGTCTCATGGTTTCTTGATGGTGGCGCCCTTGTTAGACCCGTTTTGTTTTGATTTGTCTCGTCTGGGAAGAGACTGTGGGTGTAGAATACGGTATTGAGTTAAAGGTTTGCTTAGAGCAGGTACCGAGGTGGATCAAGTCCTACGAGTAGGCGATATCCTACAGGGCAAAGGGAGTGAACATACACGGAGGAATGAACGTACGTGCACCTGAATATTGTCAATCAGCGCTGTTAATGAGATGTTGACTGTAAAATTATTATTATTATTATTATTATTATTATTATTATTATTATTATTATTATTATTATTATTATTAATATTATTATTATTATTATTATTATTATTATTATTATTATTATTATTATTATTATTATTATTTGGCGAGCAATCTTTCTTATTGATTGACTGAGACTTCCGGACAGAATAAATGATTCCGAAGTCAGTCACCCAATTAGGTGCCATCTCCACAATGAAGATTGGCTGCAATGGATCTCCAACGCCGTTCTGTTTCTTGTCTTGGTAGTACACCCTCTCCGACTACCGTTCGTCTAGATCTTGATATTGTTCTCTAGTTTGTATCGCTGTCTGCCTCTTGTTCTCCTGTCTTCGACTTTTGCCTCTACAGAGTGGTTTTTACACAGTCCGTATAATCGTGAAACGGATCATCGATGCTGTATTTAATTTCCGACTGCTATTTTTCCCCCGTTTCTTTCAGTAGCTTTCTTTGCACTACCCGTCTTTCCAGATTGATTTTGAGCCAGCTGAATAGCCATGAAAACCGAGACCTGTTACAAAAATTCGTCTTTATGTGGGTTTGAACCTTAAACCTTCGTTCTGATAAGTATCGCCAATGTCCGTCTGTATGAAACTAGTTTAATTTGTGTATACGTCTCCTCGATACAAACTGTGCAGAGGGACTCCATTTTTGCACAAGAACGGGGACCCCTTTTGACCTGTTTGGCCTATAAATAGAGAAGGCCGTGGTATCGCCTAGCCATTGGACCACGGATGATCCAGGCGTGGGTCAGAGAATCACATAAAGGTTAAACTTAAGATCAGAACATGACACAAAGGTTATGTTTGGCCTCAATCTAGCAGGCGTCAAACTATACTCAGAAGCGCCGTATACTGCCATGTTGGTAGTTTGTTTTTCCCCAGGATTATAGTCTGCACGATTAACACCTCAATGAGTAGAATCCTACTTATACAAATCCCGGTAAGCCCCGTTCCGCTGTAAGGTTATATCGGAACCCCCAGCGGTTGCAAAGTAACTTGAAATGCGGATCAGGCAAGGAATTATTTACTCCCAGTTCAAATCTTTCTTATATATTTCCAAATGTGGTCCCTGTTGGTATTTGTGTCACCCCGTAGAAACAACAACCCAGATGGTGACGTGAGGATTTGTTTGCTTTCTTATATCACTTTTTAAAAATTTGTATTCTTCTTCATTGTCTACACAAACTCCAGCCTTTATCTTAGCTTAGATATAGTTGGTAGGCTTGCCGCCACAAAGAAAACATGGAAGGGCTGCCCCATCCTTTCCTTATACACATTTTCTAGGCATTAAATTGGAGGTTGAAGTGCGACATTAAAAAAAAAAAAAAAAATAACCGCGCCCTCTTCACCACTTTGGTAAACAAATGAGGGGATGGGGTCTCAAACACTTTCACACCACTCCGTCCCCCATAATTTAGGAACATAACTACAGCCACCTCACTACCTCATCCCCCTCCTCCTTATCCTCATCCTTCTTCTTCTTCTTCTTCTTCTTCTTCTTCTTCTTCTTCTTCTTCTTCTTCTTCTTCTTCTTCTTCTTCTTCTTCTTCTTCTTCTTCTTCTTCTTCTTCTTCTCTTCTTCTTCTTCTTCTTCTTCTTCTTTTTCCAGTGGAAAGGTCTAGTTGTTCGTCCATTTCTGGATTCTAGTCCTGTTCCAGAACCTGAGTGCTCCATGTACATCTGTTTTACAGATCAGACTCATTTGTATGCAACCTGTTTTTTCCTTGCCTCTCAGACAGATGCACTCCGACCTCGAATGAAACTCTAAATTAGTCGACTCATAAGAAATGTTCCATGTAAATAATAGGCAGTGGGCTGAGGTCCTTGAGTGCTATAACATGATGTTGATTAAATAAACGAATTTGTTAACATTGAAATGCATATTGGTGTGCTCTAGGTGTCGCCCTGTCTCGTTTCCCCCTGGGGTTCCAATGCACTGACATTCTAGTGATATATTAAATTGCATCATCATCATATGACGTGGGGTTCACAGTCTTATACGTTTTTTCCCAGTTATATACAACTTCTAAACAAATTCATTCAGTCGATATCGCGAATGAAGTCCCTTCCAGTGCCACGTGTTTCTGTCAACAACTTTCGTTTCATGGCTATATTAATTTTACACAGCTTCTAAATATTACTAGTAACGAACTCGGGCGCAGCTGCACATTAGCTGACCTGTCAATGACGCTTGCTCAGGCTTGTCTACGTTAGAGGGGTGTCCCGGTGTACTGTTGTCTTTAGAAAACTTTCTGCATTCCGTTTCAATCGTTGTTCTGTGAGCAGCGGTCGCTGACGTGTTTTCACTCGTAAGCAGAATTAGTGGTTGCTGGTGCTTTTATGATAGATGTGGGCCACAGCAAAATGTTAGGAAGTCTGAAACCACGGGGTGTGGAATGCACTCCCTCGTGGGACCTAGGCTCAGTGTGTGGTGTAGGGGGGGGGGAGTTGGGGTTAGGGTCAGTTGTACATGTTATGGGGTCGTTAAAAGCGCTCGCATCCTATAATATAGAGGAGACGTATTAGCCGGTAAGACCGTCGACGCAATACAACGTCGCACCAACCTGACACCCCTGAATGAGCACACAGTAACAGTGTACTGGGCCCGACTTCGTTATGCAGCACAGTGTGCTGAGCCTGAGTTCGTTATATGTACCTTATAAATTTACAGAAACATTTATTCCCTTTATTTACACATAGTTTAAAGTGGGATCCACTTATGTTAAAACAGTTATGTACTATTTACCCTTCATTATTCCTACACGCCAGAATATAGATCTTTATTACTTGTCTATTTAAAGTAGCATAATCAATAAAAGACTAACAATAATAAAAAAATTAAATATATTTTTTTAACGAGAACATCCTACGGAGTATTTTGAATCAATTTCATAAATATTTATAGTGAAGAAATATATTATAAAAGAAACAGCAGTAGTCTTCAGAACTATTTTCAAAATGGCTGCCGTAGAAAGTTTTCATGTTTCTACGTGAATCTGCGAATAAAACAGACGAAAACTTCGTCAGAAAATTGGATGGCTGCGAGTTATTTCGCAATAATATCTGGATGAAGAGTTTCAACAAAGGATGCTAGGTTTATTCATAGCTTCATTTTCTAGAAATTTCTACGGCATACATCGATTGATTTGATCTGGGAGAGGAGTTAGTTGGATTGTTCGTCAGTTAGTTACTGACACTGATACTGCAGTGAGATAGACGTCGAAGTCCTGCTGTGTTTTAGTTTCAGTGTTGTTCGAAATCAGAAATGTGGAGTTGCTTCTTGTTGTGTCGTTCAACCTTGCGTTGCCTACCAATAGCACAGGTATGAGGAAAATGACTAAAGCAACAAATATTGCCTTTGGCTTCTTGGCCGCAACAGCTCATGCAATTAGCAATGGTAAGGAATTAACATAATAAACATTCAGTAATTAATTTAATTCAAAGTCAAAAGCCGTTGAGTGTGAAGATTATAGAAGCTAGTTTGATGAGCCATATAACAAAAATACTTCTCAAGATCATTCAAAAAAGAATTCAAAGTAAAATAAATATTGAAACAATCAGACGGTTACTGGTAACTATATATATCGGAATTGGAACTCTGCTGCTAAAGATGGGGACTGAGCGCTTATGGGAGTGTTCTGAGTGATGTGATCTCGATTCCTTATTCAACATTCAACAACATCAAAATTGAAGTGTATAAGGATTTTTTGATTTAAGAGTAGTGGTGGCACTTGTCACTGGGGAAGCCAAAATTTGTTTTGAAGATGCTGCAGTCTTGACTTTTATATATATTTTAAATATATATAAAAGTCAAGACTGGTGTTTTTGCGTGTTTCATAGATTACAAGTAGGCCTTTCTTGGACAGGGTGCATCATGAAAAAAGCTAATTCAGTTAGTAATTCATGCCTCCAAAATATCTTTTTACCCTACACCTCTTTGGATAGATGGATGATAAGCGATTTGTTTATTCTGATTTTGACATAAAGCTCCTAAACATTTTTTCCCTTCATCATTCATCATACCACATTATTGCTAAATAGGCCAGCACCCTAAGGCAGATATACATTTACATTCTTTAGTAATCATCATTTGCTCTTATGTACTACGTAATTGAAAAAACTCTCTGGCCTGCCCCTAAATAATTGTCCTCCTGTGTCTCAGACAGCTAACCCTTGGTCTTATCAGACATTAGCCCAGCATATTCTGTTGGCAAGAATCAGCATGTTGTGCCACTAATAATCCTCTGTCTTAGTTCTCAGTCTTCATAGAAGATCTTCCATCCATAGCCAGGTGATCCCTGAAGTAGAGGGAAGTAAGACAACTTGATCAGCGTTGCGATAGAATGTCAGCAATTCACGGACCTGTTGTTGTGCAAATTGCCGTGACTAACAGGGTTCAGACATTTTTATCCCGTGTGTGGTTTGCCAGAAAAACTTGAAGGAAAAAGTGTGGTTTTGTGAGAGATCTCTTGCATAACAAATATAATATTTTTCCTTATTTAACACACACACACACACCCCCCCCCCCCCCCTCCCCCCCCCCCCTTTTCCGTGAAAAATTATCCCAATTTTTTTAAGCCCAAATTAAAAAACAAATGTTTTAATCACATTCTATGAATAATTGGACCCCTAAATTTGTACTTAAAAAAATAATTGTGAAATCATATTTTGTACGCCGAAAATTATGGTAAGTGAGAAGTAAGTGTAGGACCTGTTGTAGCCATGTATTAGGCATATGATGCTGGACCTCTATGGTAAAGTGGTCAGGCTATAAAGGTTGTGGGTTCATTTAAGTGACGGGTTGTTCAGTTTTTACTGAGATGCATGGGATCGTCACTTCCTTTTTTTCGTCCTATTCCTTCTCCTCCACATTAACTTCTCCTTCACCATGTTACCTCTTCTTCCTTCTCCAAGTTAACTCCTCCTTCTCCATGTTACCTCTTCTTCCTTCTCCAAGTTAACTCCTCCTTCTCCATGTTACCTCTTCTTCCTTCTCCAAGTTAACTCCTCCTTCTCCATGTTACCTCTTCTTCCTTCTCCAAGTTAACTCCTCCTTCTCCATGTTACCTCTTCTTCCTTCTCCAAGTTAACTCCTCCTTCTCCATGTTACCTCTTCTTCCTTCTCCAAGTTAACTCCTCCTTCTCCATGTTACCTCTTCTTCCTTCTCCAAGTTAACTCCTCCTTCTCCATGTTACCTCTCCTTCCTTCTCCTCAAAGTTAACTTCTCCTTCTCCATGTTACCTCTTCTTCCTTCTCCAAGTTAACTCCTCCTTCTCCATGTTACCTCTCCTTCCTTCTCCTCAAAGTTAACTTCTCCTTCTCCATGTTACCTCTTCTTCCTTCTCCAAGTTAACTCCTCCTTCTCCATGTTACCTCTTCTTCCTTCTCCAAGTTAACTTCTCCTTCTCCATGTTACCTCTTCTTCCTTCTCCAAGTTAACTCCTCCTTCTCCATGTTACCTCTTCTTCCTTCTCCAAGTTAACTCCTCCTTCTCCATGTTACCTCTTCTTCCTTCTCCAAGTTAACTCCTCCTTCTCCATGTTACCTCTTCTTCCGTCTCCAAGTTAACTCCTCCTTCTCCATGTTACCTCTTCTTCCTTCTCCAAGTTAACTTCTCCTTCTCCATGTTACCTCTTCTTCCTTCTCCAAGTTAACTCCTCCTTCTCCATGTTACCCCTTCTTCCTTCTCCAAGTTAACTCCTCCTTCTCCATGTTACCTCTTCTTCCTTCTCCAAGTTAACTCCTCCTTCTCCATGTTACCTCTTCTTCCTTCTCCAAGTTAACTCCTCCTTCTCCATGTTACCTCTTCTTCCTTCTCCTCAAAGTTAACTCCTCCTTCTCCATGTTACCTCTTCTTCCTTCTCCAAGTTAACTCCTCCTTCTCCATGTTACCTCTCCTTCCTTCTCCTCTAAGTTAACTTATCCTTCTCCATGTTACCTCTTCTTCCTTCTCCTCCAAGTTAACTCCTCCTTCTCCATGTTACCTCTTTCTTCTTCCTTCTTCTCCACATTAACTCTTCCTTCATCTCCACGGTAACCCCTCTTTCTTCTCCACATTAACTCCTCCTTCTCCACATTAATTCCTCCTTCTCGTCCAGGTTAACTCCTCCTTTTCCCTTTATGTTAGCTCTCCCTTTTCATCCATGTTAACTCTTCCTCCTCTTCCTCCACATTAACTCCTCCTTTTCCTGCACATTAACTTCTCCACGTTACCTCTTCCTCCTTCTCCACATTAACTTCTTCACCTCCACCTTACCTCTTCCTCCTTGTTCTTCACATTAACTCTTCCTTCTCCTCCATGCTAACTCTTCCGCCTTCTCCTCCACATTATGTCCTCCAAGTTAACCCTTCCTTCTTATTGATATTAACTCCTCCAGCTCCTTTTTCTCCAGCACTGTCTCATTTTCAACCCTTACTGTCTTCTCTACTCTTATTTAATCTCCCACCAATAATGCTTCTTCCACAGCTTTTCTCCTTTTCATTTTGCTTTGTTCCATATAAGAAACATGTAACACACAAAAGCATACACATATACTTTTTACACAACATTGATGTGAAACCAAGGTGTGTGCATTTATTTCAGGATGAATTCCACCCTTTTATTGAGGCGCTATTGCCTCATGTCAAGTCTTTCTCCTACACATGGTTCAACTTGCAAGCATCCAAGAGGAAATACTTCAAGAAACACGAGAAGAGGATGTCTTTGGAGGAGGAGAGGAGAGTCAAGGAAGAGTTGCAGGTTAGTTCATAAGTTTATCTGGTTTCATACATTTTGTCCACGTTAAAAGAAATGATGAGACCATTACTTTAGGGCAACATAGTTTTCAGGCAAAGAGGAGTTATATGACAAAGATGGGTTGAGTTATAGGACAAAAATGAGTGAAAAGACAAAGATGAGCTAGTCATAAGACACAGATGAGTTATAAGACAAAGATGAGTTATAAGACAAAGATGAGTTATAAGACAAAGATGAGTTATAAGACAAAGATGAGTTATACGAAAGATGAGCTATATGACAAAGGTGAGTTAAAAGACAAAGATGAGTTATAAGACAACGGTGAGTTATAAGACAAAGATGATGGTGCTGTATTGGGCACATCTTGAGAAGAAAGATCAGAGAATCACCAGGCAGTGAAATGGGAAACCATTCGGTTAAAGGAACGAGGAGAAACTAAAGTAAATGTTCATAAAAGAGGCTTAACGTGCTAGATTGGATTCCTTCCAGGATTTTGAAAGGATTACACATGAATGGAGGAATAGACTCTGGGCCTTATGTGACACGTAATGACGCAGCAGAATCTTCTCTTCTTCTTCTTCACATTCCCCGGTTGTAAACTCTAGTTGAAAGTTCTGGCTGTACGTCCACTCCAGGACTTCAGTCTTCTTCCACATGTCTGGCTTATTTGTATGCAGACTGTTTGTTCCGACTTTGAAGTAATCACTCCTAATTAATTTACGTTTACAACGTGCTTGATAGTGGGGCATTTGTCTATTCTTTTTCCTCCAGTGTGGGTCTCCCGGGTCATACACGGGGAATTTCTGACACTGAAATAAGTTTAAACTTGTGTACATCCCTTAGAAGGGTCCCAGACAAGTTGAGCAGACATCTTAGCTCCTGTTGATCTGGTGAATAAAAGCGCTGTGAGAAAAATTTTCTGTGTATCTCTCTTCTTTTTTGTTATTGAAATAATTTTTTTTTTCCCCCCAGTAGCAGATGAGCAAAGGGGGGAAAAAAGGGTGGGGGAAGGGGTGTTAATTTAGCTATTTATTATCTTCTTTATCCTATCTAAATCTTTTTTTTTTTACCACTTCTTCGCCTATTTCTTTTCTTAACTCCTGGAATGCCTCGCAGCCTCTGGACAGGAAGAGATCTCTGGAACAGGCTGTTCTGTTAGCTTTGTATAAAGTACTTTTTAGTGTCTTTGATATTTCTGCTGCCTGTCTTCTGTGTGGACGACCTCTGGCTCTGTTACTGTTGTATCTGTATAACACTGCTCTCTGTGGTGTCCTGTGATGCCAATCTTGTTACATGGCCAAACAATTTGATTTGTTGTCTAACTATAAAGTTCAGTATTGGTTCTGTGCCGACTCTCCTCCTGACAACATCGTTCCTAAGTCGATCTTTCCTCGTTACACCTTGCATAGTATGTAAACATTTCATTTCTGTCATGACTATTTTCCTTCTGTCTTCTGAAGACAGTGTCCATGTTTGACATTGATAGCATAGCATTGGTAAGAATATTATGTTCAACAGTGTTCTTTTAGTGTCCTTATTCACATGCTTGCATTTCAAAATTGATGCCATTTGGCTTAAAACTTAATTGGCTTTATTGAATCCTTGTTGGATTTCTTTATTCATTCTTCCGTCTTGTATGAAAATGCTCCCCATATTTGCTTGCTTTAACTGGTGTTCATCAGTTTTGATATTAGTGGTTCTTCCTTTTCTGGAGAATGTCATTACTTCTGTTTTGTCTACATTGCTCTTTATGTGATAGTTGAGTAGAGTGGAGTCTGTTAATATGTTCTTGTAATTGTTTTGCTGACAGTGCTGTAATTGTTGCTTACTCTTTCTTTATCCATTTGTAGTTTGGCATTTCATTTTTTTTCTTTTATTCTGAACTGTTTCCTCTCTCAGCTCCACCTTTGTCTCCACAGCAGTGATTCCCAAACTGTGTGCTGCGACGCCCTAGGGAGCCGCGACCTCTTCACAGGGGCGGCGCAAAATATTTGAAGTTACACAGGTTTTATTTGTTTTGATCTCTTACATACATATAGTCATACTTTTACTTAAGTTCGGGAGCCGTTGAAAATTTGTAATTGAAAAAATGCGCCGCGACTAAAAACAGTTTGAGAAACATTGCGCTACAGTGTTACAGTAACATTCAACCTTATCATATGCTCTTTAGAATGAGAAAGCTGACGTCAAACAAAAGTGGGCATCCAGACTTCTGGCAAAGCTGCGGAAGGACATAAACCAGGAGTGCCGAGAAGACTTTGTGCTGAGCATCACTCGCAAACGGAACCCCATATGCGTGCTGAGCAACCCCGACCAGAAGGGCAAGATGAGGCGCATTGACTGCTTGCGGCAGGCAGACAAGGTCTGGCGTCTGGACCTGGTCATGGTCATCCTGTTCAAGGCCATCCCGCTGGAGTCAACGGATGGGGAGAGGCTGGAGAAGTCACCAGACTGTATGCATCCTAATCTGTGTGTGAACCCGCATCACATTAGTGTCACGGTCAGGGAGATTGATTTGTATTTGGCAAACTTTATTCACAGCTATGGTGAGTAGAGTGATTTTGTCAACTTAATGTTGGGTCGGTCTTTCAGGCTTTGTAATCAACCCTTTCAGTCATTTTGGAGGTTCTGACCAAGAGTAGAATACTTAGCTGTCATGCAAGAGAGTCAGATTTGAATCTTCAGTTCTTTCTTCTGTGGGTTCCAGAGCACCATTTTGGGGATATTAAAAGAGTATAGACTCACTTCCTCCCTAACAGGCATGTTGTAGAAGGTCACTTATTGGGGGAGTTGTCTTTGAAGTCGGAGTGCATCTTCATGTGATAACCTAGAGTCTGCATACAAATAAGCCAGATGGGTAAAACAGATGCGCATGCAAAGCTCATGTTCTGAAAGACCAGTCTAGATGCACAGACAACCAGAACTTTCCACTGGAGTTTGCAGTCGGTGAAAGCTAAGAAAAAGAAGAAGAATTTTCATTAAAATAAAAAAAAATTAAGAATTTTGTGTTGGGGGCAAAAGTCCGAACCTGCAGTTTGTTGCGACTGCACTAGCCATGTGACCTTAACTCCTGAAGCTCACTGCTCCCTAATTCTGTCTCTTCTTTTGTCAAAATCTGCTTGTGCCGCTAGGCGTCGCAGTCTATCAGATGATCGGCAACCGAGCCAGGGCGCGCTCAGTCGCTTCATATGCCGTGATGTTATGAAGTCTCAAGTTGTCCGTGACTCCTTCAATCCATCTTCTTCTTGGTTTTCCCCTGCCTCTTGGTATTTCGATTTTCATGTTGTATGCTCTTGATGCTGGCATCGTTGGTTCCATTCTCATTAGGTGACCAAACCATTTCATTCTTTGCTTCTCAATAAATTTAACGATGGGTATGGTTCCAATAGTTCTTGTAATCACATCGTTTCTCACTCGATCTCTTCTGGTTTTATTCGCAGCCATTCTCAAACATCTCATTTCACAGGTGGTTAGTCTTCTCTCGTGTTCTTTTGTTAATGTCCAAGTCTGACATTGATAACCTAATGTCGGTATAAAGATTGTATTTATAATTTGTCTTTTTATCTCAGCTGGGAAAGCAGGGTGTTTTAAAATTGGGGCAAGCTGGTATGCGACATTGTTGGCTTGTTCGATTCTTACTTCGATCTCTCTGTCTATTTTACCATTGGATGTAAAGATACTTCCCAAGTATTTAAATTCTTGCACTTGTTTTAGGCTGTGATCTAGAATCTTTGTCGATGGTCTGTTACTCTCTACTTATGCTCATGACTTCTGTCTTTTCAGTATTGATCTTCATATGATGCTTGAGGCAACTGTCGTGTAGTAGGTTTATGTGGTCTTGCAGCTGTTTACTATCACTGTGAAATATGCATTGATCGTCGGCAAAGAGCAGCTCATTGAAGTCCTCCTGTTTATCGACATCTGTTGGTGTTATGTCTATTTTATTAATATTGTCCATAAATATTATGAAAAGTAAAGGTGATAATACACAACCTTGTCTTACTCCTTATGTTACTGGGAACCAGTCTGTGATGCCAGCTCTTGTTCTAATGGCGCTTTCACTTTGTCTATAAATAGCCATAACACAATCTAAAATTGTTCCATTTATACCGTAGTTTTCAAGAACTTTCCATAATAAATTTCTGTTTACTCTATCTAAAGCTTTTTCCGGATCTATGAAAGCGATGTTCATTTGATGTCTGTGTTCTATTGTCTTTTCGCTAACTTGTCTTAAAGCAAAAATAGCGTCAGTACACCCTCTTCCTTTCCTAAATCCGACCTGTGATGGGCTCAGGATCGGTTCTACAACGGATCTAATTCGTTGTTCCAGAATTTTGGCAAACATTTTTCCTACGTGGCTTAGAAGGGAGATGCCTCTGTAATTGTTACAATCTTGCTTATTGCCTTTTCTTTTCCAAATTGGGACTATAAGGGCTCTTTGCCAGTCTATTGGTACAGTCCTTTCATTCCAGGCTTTCCTAAATATGTGGAGTAGCCAGGTGACTCCAATTTCTCCACAAGCCTGTATTGCCTCGGCTGATATTCCATCAACACCTGATGCCTTATTTTTGGGACTGCATCTGATTGCTTCTCTGACTTCTTGTTCGATTATTGTAGGCTGTTCCTCGTTTGTACATCTGGGTGTGAATGGTACTGTTTCCTCATTTCCTGTTACATTCAGAAGAGTCTGAAAATATTCTTTTCACCTCTCTCTGATCTTGCCCTCCTCATGTATGGGTTTGCCTTGACTATCATTGACATATTCAGATGGCTGGAATGGTTCATCTCTAGTTCTCATTTTTGCAATGGTTTTGTAAAACTGTCTACTAGATTTAGCACAGATTTTGGTAAGATTTTCCCCATACATGATCCAGGATGTTTCCTTGGATTGTTTAATTTCTCTTGCAGATTGTCGCCTGGCAATTCTGTACTTGATATAATCGTCATCTGAGCGGGATCTTAGCCATTTCTTGTATTGCTCCTTTTTACATTTCACTGATTGTTTTACTTTATCATTCCACCATGCTGTTTTTTTTCCTGAACGTTCCTCCTGTGTATCTAATACCACAGAGTGTTGTTAGGCAGTTCAGAAGAGTGTTCTTAAATTTTTGCCACGCAGATTCCATATTGTCACTTGATGTTATTAGCTCAGCCATCTTCGCCGTCATTTCTGCCTGTACTTTTGCTTGGTTGTCTAGATTGCTTAGGTGTCTTATGTCAATCATTGAGGTACGTACTGATGTTTTTGGTTTTTTGTTAATTGTTGCTTCGCTTAGATATACGATCAGCGGTCGATAGTCTGTATTTAAAGAGATGTTAGGGATTACTCTTGCGTCTTTTACTAAGCTTCTTCTCTTTTGTCGATTTAGTATCTGTACCCCCCTATAAATTGGTAAATATAGGCAGTAAAGATGTTCATGGGAGGTGGTACAGATGAGGCGTCTGTTTGTTTTGATGTGAATTTTCTAGGAGATTGACTTTAAAAGAACTACTCCATGTGGTTTCCAGGGCTTCATTATGGAGGGGGGAGGGGGGGGAGAACAGCTTTACGCGCCCCCACCCAACAAGCTTGTCGTAAAATGCGACTAATTAGGGGAGTTTCCTTCACAGTCAGAGTGCATCTACATTAGAGACAAGGAAACAGCAGTCTGCCCAAAATAAGCTAGATTTGTAAAATGGATGTGCACGCAAAACTCCAAGCTCTGCAACAAAACCAAACTCGTTAGTGCATGATTAACTAGAACTTTCTGCTTGAGTTTACTGCCAGTGAATACAGATAAGAAGAAGAAACTCTGAACTCTTTTGATACCAACTATCTCAGCCAGTGCTCAGTCCCTTTCTTCGAGAGCTGGCACAGTGTTTTAATTCTTATGATGCCAGTAGCAGATTGGTTATATGTCCATCTTGCTTTTCCTCTGAGTGTTAAGTGTTGGCCAGATCCCCTGGTCGCTCCCTGCAGCACTGTTCTCTCCAGGCCGTAATAATCTGTTCCAGCTTCTGCATTGTTCGGTTGCTCTCAGAAGTCTTTGACCACCCTCAAGTAGTAGATATGCAGCAGTATCCTTTAAATGTTGAGTTATGGCCAGATCCTTTGGTCGCTTCCTGCTGCACTGTTCTCTCCAGACCATAGTAATATGTTTCCACTGTATTGTTCAGTTGCTTTCAAAAGGCCTTGACCCCAGGGACTTGACCACCCCCAAGTAGTAGATATGCGGTCAGTACCCTTTAAAAAATTAAGTGAGAGCCAGATCCCCCGGTCACCAAGTGCTGCACTCTTTTGCTCAGACTGTAATAACCTATTGCTCAGACTATAATAATAATCTATTGCTGCTGCTGCATTGTTTACCTGCTTCCAGTAGGGCTTGACCCAAAACCTTGACCAACCTCAGAGTAGTAAATATGCAGACAGTACCCTTTGCATTTTTAGTGTCAGCCAGACCCCCTTGGTTACTACCTGCTGCACAATTCATTCCAGACTGTAGTACTTGATTCCAGCTTCTGCATTGTTTACTTGCTATCAAAAGGCCTTGATCACACTCTGTGTTATTAATAGATATGTGGTCAGTATCATTCTTTGAGTGCTGATTAAAAAACTGAAAATTAAAACCCAGATTTGCCTACTACCTCAAAAAAAAAAAAAAAAACATCAATCATAAGGTGATAGACAATGCAACTGTCCTGTGGTGATCTTTGAACAACAAGATTGTTAGAGCTGATGTTCCCTGACTGAAAATAAATCTCAAAAGAGACAGCAGACTGCTGTACCTGGGAATCAACTTTGACAGAAGTTTGTCTTTCAGGGATCACATAGAGGAAGTTGTGACAACGGTTTAAAAAGGTCAAATTGCTCTAAATCTTAAGATTATGGCAGTGATGGACATGGAGTAGAGAATGCTGTTCACACTTTACCAGCACTTAATCATCTCATTGATAAATTATGGATTGGGCTTACTCACTGTCTCGAAGAGTGAGCTAGAGAAACTGGAGCGCATACAGAATGCTATGCGGTTGATCCTGGGTTGTACAAGAAACACCCAGATTGTGTGCATGCGATACATCCTTGCACTGTCGACTTTTGCAAATAGGCTAAAGGTGCTGCAGGCTAAGTCATACCTCAGAGTAGCTGCAGACAGGGAACACCCTCTGTATGAAGCTTTGCCTGCAGGCAAGGGTCAGAGGCTAAAAAGGGGAATATCATGGATGGCTCAAGCAGAAGACACAATAAGACAAGTATGCATGCTGCAAAACATTGAGCAAGGAGAGGAGTGGGTCAGAGTACCAGCAGAAAAATCTGACCTGTGTATGGTTATGATCATTTTGGGCCGGGTGTGCAGAGAGTGGCCAGCAGGTGCTACAGAGGTTGAAGTCTAACAGTTGATATATGACAATTCACATGCTGGTGATCTGATTATCTATACAGATGGTTCAGTGCTGAGAGGAAAGAGAAGTTCCTGGGGGTTCGTAGCGAAAGCCAATGGAAAATCTTTAGTGTAAAACAGCCTAGCATATGACTCCACAACATCTAGCATGAGAATGGATGTGGAGGTAGTAACTGCAGCTCTCCGTTGGTTAGAGAGAACAAGATGCAAACACATGTTGTAATTGTAACAGACTCTGAAAGCATGCTGAAAAAGGTGAAGACTGGGAGAATGGGGCCGATGTGGTGGGGAATAAACAGGCAGACAGATTCGTTGGACCTGCACCTATGGGTGGTGAGTTGATACATGTCAAGGCAGATGTAGTCAAGGCCTTTGGGAACAAGCAACGAAATCAGTAGAGAAAGAAGATTATTATGGCCTGGAGAGAATGAGGCACCTGGGTGTAACCAGAGGGTCTGGCCAGCTCACTACACTCAGAGGAAAGGCAAGACGGACATTTAACCAGATTGTGACCGGTACCATCAGTATTGGAACTCTACGCTGGCTGCTGAAGATGAGGACGGAGCATGCAGGGGAATGCCCCGAGAGCAGCCATGTCAATTTTTGACGCACCTCAACACATAAGAAGATATATCTGTCAAATAAAAATAATCTTAATAATGCCCAGAAATTGACTTCATGAATATTCACACACCATTTGCTTCTTTGTACTTGCCTTGAAAAAAAAAAAAATAAGAAAGGCACTTAAATAACTGCTACTTAGGGAAATGCTGATTTTAAAGTCGATTCAGTTTTACCTGTCTTTTATTGTTGCGATGAACTGCTTTTATGGACTTGTGATTCGTAGACAATAATCTTTACTGACTTTTATGTTTGACAGCCGTTTAGAATAAAACTGCCAGGCAAAACTATGTTGCTTTTTTTTTTTTTTTTTTATTTACGGGAGAAGCTAGTTTTGTCTTAAAATAAGGAAATAAAAGGGCACCTTTTTTTTAAAAATACGTTAAACTTGTGAACTTGAAGACACTGTTACAGTTTTCAAAACATGGCAGATTGAAAACTCAAGAAACTGTTGTGTAAGCATTTTAAACCGAGAGAACTATATGTTTTGTCAGACATACATGCGTGAACACCCATCCCTGTGTTAGTTCGAACGCCATATGGGGGGATGGGGGTGGGGGTAGACTTACCGCCCACTAAAAAGCATGTCATTATTCATAGTGGGGTTTTCGTTGAAGTCAGAGTACATCTGCCTGAGAGTTGAGGAACCAACAGTCTGCATACAGGTAACCAATATGTGAAATAGATGTGCATGGAAAACTCAAGTTCTGGTGCAAGACCTTGAGTTCAGAAGTGGATGAACAACCAGAACCTTCTGCTGGAGTTGACAACCAATTAATGCAATCATCATCATGTTCTTTGTCAGTTAACATAGGTGTTCATGACTCTACAAAGAGCTTGGTCCTAAGTATTTGAGACCAATTTTATTCACAATGCTCCCGCATACAGTAAAGTAAAAGTAAGTAAAGATCCCTATACACGCCCTTAGGCGCATCGGGCGTATGGGAAGAGCACCCCTATTTTTACAGACCAATCGGCACTTGGTGGGTAATGTGGTCAGCACTACGCCGGCCGTCTTTACTTTCCCAGGACAGCCCATCTTGGTACCCATTTGAGGCTGGGTCGACCTGCGACGTCCCATACCACGATATCCTGCATACAGTATTCATCGTAATTTCTCTGTCTTCCTCTGCCGCTTCTTCCTCCCTTCATCAGTATGTTTTCCAGTGTCTCATTTATAAGTTATAACATGTAAAGGTTCTTTATTAATATCCTACCCCAAACAGGAGAAGTTCACAGATCACGGAACAGTCTAATATTTCAAGGGTTGGTAGATAGGCTGCATGCAGTAATGGGATCTAGGCTGCACTCTCTCGTGGGACGTAGGTGGGTTGGGGTTAGGGCCAGACTCTGGCAGCGCAAGATATTTGCAGCGTTCATCTCAGAAACTCAGTCTCCCCACCTTGCAGTGGATTGGATGGGTGGATCAGCATCATCATGTAGCAAGCTGTCATCACGGTTTCCCTGAAAGAAACTCAGTCTTTCGCCAGAGCTTCTGCCCCGTGAACTTTTCTATGCAAAGTTTGTCCATCTTCATGCTGGTCAGACCCTGCCCCCCCCCCCCCCCCCCCCTCTTCCTTTCCTGGGGTCATGACTTTTGCTACTATTCTTTTAGTGCTTGATATGACCAAAAAATTTCAGTTTGGTGTGTGGATGGATAGTTTCTTTTAAAAAGTTGTGTATCCTTTACAGGATGTTGCAAACCCAGCCTTAGTAGTTTGTGATTGCTTTCTAAATGGTTGGCTCTCCATACTACTGTAGAAAGCGGTCTACTGTCAAATCGCCTGCAGCTGTAATTGAACCAAGTACTTTGGAATTATTAAGTCTATTTGCAGCACCTAAAGGACGGATCGATGAATCAGCAGATAGACATATACATAAATTTACAATCTATAGACGTTTCTGGAGTTTTAAATTGGTATATTTTTTTTTACGTAATCACAGACATAATCTTTGTACTGAATTATTTAAAACAGAAAAAAAATTCAACATATCTTTACAATTGATAAGATTAATAAATAAATAAAAACACATACAAAAAACCCCCAGAGGAAACTGTCTAGGGGATTCATGACAGCTTGTCATTAGGACATACAAAATTTCTCCAAATAAATTGATCCATTGTGAGATTAATGAGATTAAAAGAGGTTGAAATAGATGAACACACTTGTAGTTTGACAGGGCACTTGATGATGATAACATGGATTGACAGGGCACTTGATGATGATAACATGGATTGACAGGGCACTTGATGATGATAACATGCATGCCTATCTTCAGTGCCTAGACTAAATATTTTCTTTCTTTCTGTGTTTTTTTTTGGTCCCTCAAAGTCCCTGGCAGCATTCAGTCAGGATTGTCTGGCAATGACAGTATTTTTGCTACAGGGGTGTTTTCTTCTTCGGAGCTGTTGCGGTTAACACGAGGTAAGGATCACACTTTACTCTTAATTTAAAGGGAATAGAACTTTTATCATGTCTGTCCAACGACACAGTGATGATCAAAACCTGTTTCTGAATTGAAACAAAATAAAATTAATGTCCATGGACAAAACTGTCACCCAAAAATAACAATAAATGATGAAGGAAATAGAAAATATCACAAGATTTCGAATAAGGCTAGGCTTCATATGCTTAAGAAACAGCAATGAAGCTGCTCAACAGAAGTCAAAATGAGGGAAAAATTATTGTTTTTAGGGTTGGTAAGCATGAAGAAGAATAACAACAGCTCCAGAAAATATTTTTTTTCATGGCTACAGAAGTTGAATAAAGTAATGAGAATAAGATATAGACTGACACCTGAAAACAATTGGTTCCGTTGATGGCCAATAAGAATAACGTATAGAATGACACCTGAAAATAATTAGTTCAGTTAATGGCCAATGAGAATAAGATATAGAATAACACCTGAAAACAATTGGTTCAGTTAATGGCCAATAAGAATAAGATATAAAATGGCACCTGAAAACAATTGGTTCCGTTGATGGCCAATAAGAATAAGGTATAGAATGACACCTGAAAACAATTGGTTCAGTTAATGGCCAATGAGAATAAGATATAGACTGACACCTGAAAACAATTGGTTCCGTTAAGTCCAATAAGAATAAGGTATAGAATGACACCTGAAAACAATTGGTTCAGGTAATGGCCAATGAGAATAAGATATAGAATGACACCTGAAAGCATTTGGTTCAGTTAATGGCCAATAAGAATAAGATATAGAATGACACCTGAAAACAATTGGTTCAGTTAATGGCCGATGAGAATAAGATATAGAATGACACCTGAAAACATTTGGTTCAGTTAATGGCCAATGAGAATAAGATATAGAATGACACCTGAAAACAATTGTTTTTGTTAATGGCCAATAAGAATAAGATATAGAATGACACCTGAAAACAATTGGTTCAGTTAATGGCCAATGAGAATAAGATATAGAATGACACCTGAAAGCATTTGGTTCAGTTAATGGCCAATAAGAATAAGATATAGAATGACACCTGAAAACATTTGGTTCAGTTAATGGCCAATGAGAATAAGATATAGAATGACACCTGAAAACAATTGTTTCTGTTGATGGCCAATAAGAATAAGATATAGAATGACACCTGAAAGCATTTGGTTCCGTTGATGGCCAATAAGAATAAGATATAGAATGACACCTGAAAGCATTTGGTTCAGTTAATGGCCAATAAGAATAAGGTATAGAATGACACCTGAAAATAATTGGTTCCGTTGATGGCCAATAAGAATAAGATATAGAATGACACCTGAAAGCATTTGGTTCAGTTAATGGCCAATAAGAATAAGATATAGAATGACACCTGAAAACAATTGGTTCAGTTAATGGCCAATGAGAATAAGATATGGAATGCACCTAAAAACAATTGGTTCCGTTGATGGCCAATGAGAATAAAATATAGAATGACACCTGAAAATAATTGGTTCAGTTAATGGCCAATAAGAATAAGATATAGAATGACACCTGAAAACCGTTGGTTCAGTTAATGGCCAATAAGAATAAGATATAGAATGACACCTGAAAACCATTGGTTCAGTTAATGGCTAATGAGAATAAGATATAGAATGACACCTGAAAACAATTGGTTCAGGTAATGGCTAATGAGAATAAGATATAGAATGACACCTGAAAACCATTGGGTCAGTTAATGGCTAATGAGAATAAGATATAGAATGACACCTGAAAGCGGTTCAGTTAATGCCCATTAAGAATAAGATATAGAATGACACCTGAAAACATTTGGTTCACTTAATCTTCTGAGACCTCCATATGGATTTCAGGGCCTCATTTGGGGGTGGGGGGGGGGGGTAGACTCACTGCATGTTGTGAAAAGCTACTTATTAAGAAACAAAAAAGTAAGATAAATAAAAGTGTGGCTATGACAGCCTAGCTGTAAACCACAACATAATGGTTTACCACCCTTTTAATTTCGAACAAAGAAGAAATAGAATTGTGTGAGTGATTTTTTTTTTTTTTTTTTTTTTTTAGTTAGTGATTCATTAGTTTTCATGTCTGAGCCAGGAAAATGTCCTGCATCTATTGTGAGCTAGGTTATTGTTGGGAATGCCAGAGAACTGATTGCCTCTATCAGAAGGAGACAGTCTACATTCTTGAGTCATGACATGAGAGGTAGAAACCTGGAATCCATCTTAACAGCGGGGAAGTTGGAGGTTAAAAGAAGCATAGGGAGACAGAAGGAGGCAATCTACATTCTTTAGTCATGACATGAGAGGGAGAAACCTGGAATACATCTGAACAGTGGGAAAGTTGGAGGCTAAAAGAATCAGAGGGAGACAGAAGGACACAGTCTACATTCTTTAGTCATGACATGAGAGGGAGAAACCTGGAATAAATCTTAACAGTGGGGAACTTGGAGGCTAAAAGAGACAGTGGGAGACATTCTTTAGTCATGACATGAGAGGGAGAAACCTGGAACATCTCTTAACAGCGGGGAAGTTTGAGGCTAAAAGAATCAGAAGGAGATAGTCTACATTCTTTAGTTATGACATGAAAGGGAGAAACCAGGAAGACATCTTAACAGCGGGAAAGTTGGGGGCTAAAAGAGGCAGAGGGAGACCAGGACCACGCTCCACAGCTTAAAGAACATCGCTCTAGGATCTGTTGGTTCCCCCCCCCCCCCCTCCCCCTCGGTTCTGCCTTAATGATCCTGACTGACACAGTAGCCAGCGATAGATAGTACAAATCTCGTCTTATTCTTTTGTCAATCTGTTCATTGAAGAGGAGGTAGCAGGCCAAACTTGGGACCTAGACGTGTACAGAGTGACACTACATTCAGATAGGGACACTAAGCCATAAATCCTGGAGCAAATATAGAAATCTCAGCAAATAAATTTGGCACAAATAAACCAGACCACAAATATAACTGAATAATGTAAGCGCAGGTTGAATGTGGTACCTTTATTTTTTTAAACATTGGAATTGTAGAGGAGTGGGCGGACGAATGGTTAGAACTCTGGGCTGTCATTTGGAAGACATCTTAAATCATCAATGTTGGGGTGAGGATTATGTTATTTCAGGGCAAAAATAAGAAACCTAACCTGCACAGTTCTTGATGACTGCATCGACTATGCACCCTTAATTGCTCGGTTTCAGCCTCGCTGTCCCGCTTATCATCAAAAGTGCCTTGCCTACTGGCGTGGATGATTTATGCCTCTCTACAATCTGCAATCTGCGACTCTGTGTGTCAGTTCATGTGTTGACATCCCTCCTTGCCATAACAAAAGCTGTTAAGAATCTTCTCGCGGTCTTCCCCTGTCTCTTTTGCCACAGATCTTTTCACTAGTCACAACATGTTCCAGTTTTCTTCTTCTCATAACATGACCAGAAAACGATGACCCTCTTTATAAGTTGTTTTTAAGCTTTCACCTCTTTCAGAACATCTGGGTTGCTCTTTGTGGCTTCCCTAAGAAATTCAGTGGATTCTTGGGTGAAACCACATCTCTGGGGCCGCAATAAACTGTTTGGCTTGTCCTCCTTCCTCTCCCCCCTCCCCCCCCCCCCCCCCAAAGTAGTAAATCACAGGCAGTAATGGGGTGTCAGGGTCTCCATGGTGAAGTAGTCGGTCCATTTGCTTTCCGCTTTATAGGTCGTGGGTTCATGTCACATGAGTGGGTGGGTGGTAGGAAGAAAGTCACAGCCATATCTGATTTAAAACTCTTAGCAAAGAAGTCAGTCCTCTCAACTTTACAAGCAGTAATGATAGTTCATTGTGTCTGTGCAGCCTCCATAATGATGATGCCGAATGGGTCCCACCCGCTCATCCCCCAGGGAAGGATGGATTCGCCTAGCTATTACAACTACAGCCCCCAAGACCACGGTCAGCCAACGATGGTCTCTATGCATGCACTTGCCATGAACAATGGTCAGTCATATGTCTTTTGTCCTACAGGTGATTGTCTCTCCCTTTTGCCATTATTTTAAAGTTTTATCTTTTACTTTCTTTTTTATTTTGATCATCTGTTGATTGTTCTGTCCATCCCCCTGATTTCCCACATGTTTTGCTTGCCTTCCTATTGTCTGTCTGTGTGCCTGCTTGCATGGTGTCTGTCTGCCTCTTATTCTGTATGTTTATCTTCCTGCTTTTTTGCCATTTGTCTGCCAGCTTGCCTATTGTTTGTCTGAAATATCTGTGTTGTTTCTCTTATTTTCTCTTCTTTTCGTCTGATCTATTCTCTCCTCTCCTATTCTTTTGTATTTTCTTCTCCCCTCTCCTGTAGTCTTCTCTCCTCTCCTGTACTCTTCTCCCCTTTCCTGTACTCTTCTCTCCTCTTCTGTACTCCTCTCCCCTCTCTTGTACTCTTCTCTCCTCTCCTGTACTCTTCTCCACTCTCCTGTACTCTTCTTCCCTCTCCTGTACTCTTCTTCCCTCTCCTGTACTCTTCTTCCCTCTCCTGTACTCTTCTCCCCTCTCCTGTACTCTTCTCCCCTCTCCTGTACTCTTCTCCCCTCTCCTGTACTCTTCCTCACTCTCCTGTACTCTTCTCTCCTCTCCTGTACTTTTCTCTCCTCTCCTGTACTCTTTTCCCCTCTCCTGTACTCTTTTCCCCTCTCCTGTACTCTTCTCCCCTCTCCTGTACTCTTCTCCCCTCTCGTGTACTCTTCTCCCCTCTCCTGTATTCCTCTCTCCTCTCCTGTACTCTTCTCCCCTCTCCTGTACTCTTCTCCCCTCTCCTGTACTCTTCTCTCCTCTCCTGTACTCTTCTCCCCTCTCATGTACTCTTCTCCCCTCTCCTGTACTCTTCTCCCCTCTCCTGTACTCTTCTCTCCTCTCCTGTACTCTTCTCCCCTCTCCTGTACTCTTTTCCCCTCTCCTGTACTCTTCTCCCCTCTCCTGTACTCTTCCCCACTCTCCTGTACTCTTCTCTCCTCTCCTGTACTTTTCTCCCCTCTCCTGTACTCTTCTCCCCTCTCGTGTACTCTTCTCCCCTCTC
This sequence comes from Candidula unifasciata, assembly GCA_905116865.2. NCBI lineage: Eukaryota > Metazoa > Mollusca > Gastropoda > Stylommatophora > Geomitridae > Candidula > Candidula unifasciata. The sequence goes on from CAJHNH020008466.1 coordinate 146,110, forward strand.
CTGTATTCCTCTCTCCTCTCCTGTACTCTTCTCCCCTCTCCTGTACTCTTCTCTCCTCTCCTGTACTCTTTTCTCCTCTTCTGTACTCTTCTCTCCTCTCCTGTACTCTTCTCCCCTCTCCTGTACTCTTCTCCCCTCTCCTGTACTCTTCTCCCCTCTCCTGTACTCTTCTCTCCTCTCCTGTACTCTTCTCCCCTCTCCTGTACTCTTTTCCCCTCTCCTCTACTCTTCTCTCCTCTCCTGTACTCTTTTCCCCTCTCCTGTACTCTTCTCTCTCCTGTACACTTTTCTCCTCTACTCTTCTCCCCTCTCCTGTACTCTTCACCCCTCTCCTGTACTCTTCACCCCTCTCCTGTACTCTTCTCCACTCTCCTGTACCAGTCTCCCCTCTCTTGTACTCTTCTTGCCTCTCCTGTACTCTTCTCCTCTCTCCTGTACTCTTCTCCCCTCTCCTGTACTCTTCTCTCCTCTACTGTACTCTTCTCTCCTCTTCTGTACTCTTCTCCCGTATACTGTACTCTTCTCTCCTCTCCTGTACTCTTCTCTCCTCTCCTGTACTCTTTTCTCCTCTCCTGTACTCTTTTCCCCTCTCCTGTACTTTTCTCTCCTCTCCTGTACTCTTCTCCCCTGTCCTGTACTCTTCTCTCCTCTCCTGTACTCTTCTCCCCTGTCCTGTACTCTTCTCCTCTCTCCTGTACTCTTCTCCCCTCTCCTGTACTCTTCTCCACTCTCCTGTATTCTTCTCCCCTCTCCTGTACTCTTATCCCCTCTCCTGTACTCTTATCCCCTCTCCTGTACTCTTCTCCCCTCTCCTGTACTCTTATCCCCTCTCCTGTACTCTTCTCCCCTCTCGTCTTCTGCTTTCTTCTCTCCTCTTATTGCTGTGTTCTGTTCTCTCTTCTTTTCTCTTTTCTCATCTCCTCTGCTCGTCTTTTCATTTCTCTGCTCATCTCTCCTCTCTTCTCTGTGCTCTTCTCTTCAGTTCTCTTCTCTTGTCCACTCTTCTCTTTTCTCTTCTTGCTTATTCTCTTCTGTTCCCATCTCCTCTCATCTCTTACTTTCTCTCTCATTAACTTTATCTGACTCTTCTGTCTCTTCTCTCTCAGCATCTCTAAATCTGAATGTATGTTGTCTCCTTTTTTATTTTCTGTGTGTAATATTTGTTTTTAAATAAACTTTCTTGATGATTTTTGTCCAGAATTTTGATTTTTTTTAAATTATTTGACTCATACTGTCTGACAGACTGTGAAAGTAGCACTCTGCACCCGATTCACTGAGAGGTAGAGGACCAAATGGTTTGAGTATCTTATTAAGAGTATAGCCACAGCAGTTAGCCAGAACAAAAACAGGTGCTTCAAACTAAAAAGATCTGATATGAGAGCAAGAGACCACACAAGAATAAGATGAATTGATGACATTAAAGCCTGTGCACTTCTACACAGAATTTAACTGACCAAGGCCACCCATCAGGCACTGCAAACTGTTCCTTTCTGTGGCGCCTAATCAGAAAAGCAGAAGCTGACACAATACCCACCAGCGATGATGTGCTTGTTATACTGAAATACTTGAGCCCACCGAAGCAGTGATGTGCTTGTTATACTGAAATACTTGATCCCACCGAAGCCGTGATGTTATCTGTTATACAGAGATACCCAGTACCCACCGAAGCCGTGATGTTATTTGTTTTACAGAGATACCCAGTACCCACAGAGCCGTGATGTTATCTGTTATACAGAGATACCCAGTACCCACCGAAGCCGTGATGTTATCTGTTATACAGAGATACCCAGCACCCACAGAAGCCGTGATGTTATCTGTAATACAGAGATACCCAGCACTCACAGAGCCGTGGTTTTACCTTTTACAAAAATAAAGCAAACCTGCCTGGATCTCTCCAACACAGAGAACCCAACATGGGGAACACAACAGTGGTGCTAATGTTGCTGTTTGGCTTGTTCTACCGTCTGGACTTCATAGATGCCTCAATTATGCTGATAAGTCTGGACACATGAAAGCACTGTTGAAACATGATGATGACATTGATGCAGTTTATTATGGTACAGCAAATAAGTCATTAAGTCGATGTCCAAAGTTCTCCCTGGTCGTTGACACTCACTCATGACTGCCACGACACAATGACAACTAGACATTATGTACAGTTACCTGCCAGTCAGAATGTTCCATTCACGTGTTCGCATCTGAATCACATAAAATACAGATTGTACAGTCCCCACAGTGTGCCTGTCAAACAGGACCACAAACACCTGAGCACATTCTGCAGACCTGCCCACTCTACCTACAACTTCGAAAAGACACCTGGCCTCAAGAGCAAAGTGTGCAGAGCAAGCTGTGGGGAACCATGAAGGACCTGCTACTGACATGCGAGTTCATAGAGGCGACCCACCTGATGGTCTGATCTGAACATACAAAACTGAACACAAAGAAGAAGAAGAATCACAGTAACACAGTGTTCACAGACACTAGACTTTGCAATTCAGATTCAGTTTTCTTCAGACATTCCTAGCTTTCAGCAGTGGCATTCCTTCAGTTCACAATGAAGTTCATCTCGGTCGCACCATCAAGCGACCTGCCTCTCACGCGGTCAAAACACAACTGGCTCTTCGTGCTAATCTCACACTTTTCTCATACACTTGTTTACAGAAGCAGGATATACTGGACACGTTTTTCCCACATGTCTCATTTTCCTGGCCCTCCAGGACCTTGTCCCCTCAATTAGGAAACTCTCTAGGGTTTCCTGGGAATTCCCATCATTGCAGCGGGGAAACACAACACAGGGAACACAACACTGGGAACACAACACAGTGAAAACAACATGACGAGCACAACACAGAAACACAGCGGGGTGAATAGATCACGGGAAACACAACACGTGAATGAGTTTACTGTCAGCTTGCTTTCTTACTTCACAAGGCATCCAACACAAGAAGCTAAAGAGAGGCCACCTGAACTCGATGTCCTCCCTGGATGAGGATGGGGAAAGTGTGGAAGAGGATGATCACCTCAATGACTATTACAGCAAGATGGCAGGAGGAGGCGGAGGACTTGGTCACCATCCTTCTTGGCAGGGAGATCATATGGACCAAGGTAGACTTTGCCTTTTTGTTGTTCTTCACACTTCATGGGGTCAATAGTATTGAAAGCTAGGACAGTTCATGTTGAACATGTATGAAACCTAGGACAGTTCATGTTGATCTAATTTGACACCTAGGCAGTTCATGTTGATCAGGTCAAAAGAGGAGATGTTGAAGTCTTGGACAGTTCGTATTAATCTCACTAACTGAAAATGGAACCAGTCACATTTTATACAATTCAGCAGATAGTAAAATGTAGGATAGTTTTTGTTTAAACCTAGGACAGTTCATGTTCAACAAATGAAAAGAATTTCTTCACCTAGGACAGTTCTCGTTGATCAAAGGAAAAGAAATTCATTACCAAGGGCATTTCATGTTAAACAGATCAAAAGAATGTCTTTACCAAGAACATTTCATGTTGAACAGAACAAAAGAATGTCTTTACTAAGAACATTTCATGTTGAACAGATCTAAAGAATTTCTTTACCAAGGGCAACTTATGTTGAACAGATCAAAAGAATGTCTTTAGTATGGATAGTTCATGTTGATGATAACAAAAAAGAATGTCTTTACCAAGGACAGTTCATGTTGAAAACATCAAAAGAATGTCTTTACCAGGGACAGTTAGTTATACAGACAGTTACTGGTGCCATCAGAATTGGAACTATTCCTTTGCTGCTGAAAGGGGGTGTCCCAAGTGCTATGATGTCAATTCTTAATGCAACATTCATTCCTTTGCGGAGGTCTGCCTCTGCTGTACCCTCCATCACTGTACTCTCAAGGCCACCATGACGTTCAACCTAGTCCAAATACCCCAGCTTTCGGAACAGGATGCTGTTTATGAGCCAGTTTTCCTTAAAGCTCAGATTATGTTGTATGTTGAGGTTTTTCTTCTTCTTAGTTCATACAATTCTATTTTTAAAAACATTTTCTGTGGCATTTCAGTTCAAAGGCTTCAACTTTTGTTCTTTATTGATTGATTAGTCCATGACTCGCATCTGTAGATCTTGCATTGAACAAGCCAGTAGATGTTCTTATCTAGGTCACTGCCGGTCTGAATAAGACAATGGATGTTTTTATCTTGGTCACAGCTGGTCTGAATAAGACAGTAGATGTTTTTATCTAGGTCACTGCTGGTCTGAATAAGACAATCGATGTTTTTATCTTGGTCACAGCTGGTCTGAATAAGACAGTAGATGTTCTTGTCTAGGTCACTACCTGTCTGAATAAAACAGTAGATGTTCTTATCTAGGTCACTGCTGGTCTGAATCAGACAGTAGATGTTCTTATCTAGGTCACTGCTGGTCTGAATCAGACAGTAGATGTTCTTATCTAGGTCACTGCCTGTCTGAATAAGACAGTAGATGTTCTTATCTAGGTCACTACAGGTATGAATAAGACAGTAGATGTTCTTATCTAGGTCACTGCCTGTCTGAATCAGACAGTAGATGTTCTTATCTAGGTCACTGCCGGTCTGAATAAGACAATGGATGTTTTTATCTTGGTCACAGCTGGTCTGAATAAGACAGTAGATGTTTTTATCTAGGTCACTGCTGGTCTGAATAAGACAATCTATGTTTTTATCTTGGTCACAGCTGGTCTGAATAAGACAGTAGATGTTCTTGTCTAGGTCACTACCTGTCTGAATAAAACAGTAGATGTTCTTATCTAGGTCACTGCTGGTCTGAATCAGACAGTAGATGTTCTTATCTAGGTCACTGCTGGTCTGAATCAGACAGTAGATGTTCTTATCTAGGTCACTGCCTGTCTGAATAAGACAGTAGATGTTCTTATCTAGGTCACTACAGGTATGAATAAGACAGTAGATGTTCTTATCTAGGTCACTGCCTGTCTGAATCAGACAGTAGATGTTCTTATCTAGGTCACTGCCGGTCTGAATAAGAAAGTAGATGTTCTTATCTGGGTCACTACAGGTATGAATAAGACAGTAGATGTTCTTATCTAGGTCACTGCCTGTCTGAATCAGACAGTAGATGTTCTTATCTAGGTCACTGCCGGTCTGAATAAGAAAGTAGATGTTCTTATCTGGGTCACTGCCGGTCTGAATAAGACAGTAGATGTTCTTATCTAGGTCACTGCAGGTATGAATAAGACAGTAGATGTTCTTATCTAGGTCACTGCTGGTCTGAATCAGACAGTAGATGTTCTTATCTAGGTCACTGCTGGTCTGAATCAGACAGTAATGTTCTTATCTAGGTCACTGCAGGTATGAATAAGACAGTAGATGTTCTTATCTAGGTCACTGCCGGTCTGAATAAGAAAGTAGATGTTCTTATCTAGGTCACTGCCGGTCCGAATAAGACAGTAGATGTTCTTATCTAGGTCACTGCCTGTCTGAATCAGACAGTAGATGTTTTTATCTAGGTCACTGCCTGTCTGAATAAGACAGTAGATGTTCTTATCTAGGTCACTGCCTGTCTGAATAAGACAGTGGATGTTCTTATCTAGGTCACTGCAGGTATGAATAAGACAGTAGATGTTCTTATCTAGGTCACTGCCTGTCTGAATAAGACAGTAGATGTTCTTATCTAGGTCACTGCTGGTCTGAATCAGACAGTAGATGTTCTTATCTAGGTCACTGCCTGTCTGAATGAGACAGTAGATGTTCTTATCTAGGTCACTGCTGGTCTGAATCAGACAGTAGATGTTCTTATCTAGGTCACTGCCAGTCTGAATAAGACAGTAGATGTTCTTATCTAGGTCACTGCCAGTCTGAATCAGACAGTAGATGTTCTTATCTAGGTCACTGCCTGTCTGAATCAGACAGTAGATGTTTTTATCTAGGTCACTGCCTGTCTGAATAAGACAGTAGATGTTCTTATCTAGGTCACTGCCTGTCTGAATAAGAATGTAGATGTTCTTATCTAGGTCACTGCAGGTATGAATAAGACAGTAGATGTTCTTATCTAGGTCACTGCTGGTCTGAATCAGACAGTAGATGTTCTTATCTAGGTCACTGCCAGTCTGAATAAGACAGTAGATGTTCTTACCTAGGTCACTGCTGGTCTGAATCAGACAGTAATGTTCTTATCTAGGTCACTGCCTGTCTGAATCAGACAGTAGATGTTCTTATCTAGGTCACTGCCTGTCTGAATCATACAGTAGATGTTCTTATCTAGGTCACTGCCAGTCTGAATAAGACAGTAGATGTTCTTATCTAGGTCACTGCCTGTCTGAATCTGACAGTAGATGTAGGAGGGTCAGTCATCACCCCATAGGTTTTGCGGTCAGCATTATGCCGGCCGCCTGTACTGCCCAAGATATTTCCTGGTGACTTTACTTTACTTTAATAACGTATCAACATCAGGGCACAAGAGCGGTAACCCATCAGTGCTCCGTTCTTCTTCTAATTCAGGCCTCAATCTGGGAAAAGAAAAAAAAAAACCAGTGCACAAACTCCGTAGCACAGGCGAGGATCCTAAAATAATTTGGGTAGATTTTTAACTCCAAATTTTGCCCAAGCAGTGCCAATAGTCTACTCTTTTCGATTTCCAGCTGCCAAGTTTTTTTTAAACTTGCGCAGCAGTACACACGGACGTCCAATTATACTACCCAGAGACCAAGGAAAATTACTGAAACTCTACACAAAAAGATCCCAGCCTTTACTGGGGCCTGAACCAAGGACCTCCAGCACTCGAGGCGGACGGTATGCTTCGAGACCTGGTGAACCTGGGGATTCAACCAACGGTCTCAGCTCCCCTTGAAAAAAAAACATTACTCCCTTTGGCTTATCTAGGTCACTGCAGGTATGAATAAGACAGTAGATGTTCTTATCTAGGTCACTGCCTGTCTGAATAAGACAGTAGATGTTCTTATCTAGGTCACTGCTGGTCTGAATCAGACAGTAGATGTTCTTATCTAGGTTACTGCCTGTCTGAATAAGACAGTAGATGTTCTTATCTAGGTCACTGCTGATCTGAATCAGACAGTAGATGTTCTTATCTAGGTCACTGCCAGTCTGAATAAGACAGTAGATGTTCTTATCTAGGTCACTGCCAGTCTGAATCAGACAGTAGATGTTCTTATCTAGGTCACTGCCTGTCTGAATCAGACAGTAGATGTTTTTATCTAGGTCACTGCCTGTCTGAATAAGACAGTAGATGTTCTTATCTAGGTCACTGCCTGTCTGAATAAGAATGTAGATGTTCTTATCTAGGTCACTGCAGGTATGAATAAGACAGTAGATGTTCTTATCTAGGTCACTACCAGTCTGAATAAGACAGTAGATGTTCTTACCTAGGTCACTGCTGGTCTGAATCAGACAGTAGATGTTCTTATCTAGGTCACTGCCAGTCTGAATAAGACAGTAGATGTTCTTACCTAGGTCACTGCTGGTCTGAATCAGACAGTAATGTTCTTATCTAGGTCACTGCCTGTCTGAATCAGACAGTAGATGTTCTTATCTAGGTCACTGCCTGTCTGAATCATACAGTAGATGTTCTTATCTAGGTCACTGCCAGTCTGAATAAGACAGTAGATGTTCTTATCTAGGTCACTGCCTGTCTGAATCTGACAGTAGATGTAGGAGGGTCAGTCATCACCCCATAGGTTTTGCGGTCAGCATTATGCCGGCCGCCTGTACTGCCCAAGATATTTCCTGGTGACTTTACTTTACTTTACTTTAATAACGTATCAACATCAGGGCACAAGAGCGGTAACCCATCAGTGCTCCGTTCTTCTTCTAATTCAGGCCTCAATCTGGGAAAAGAAAAAAAAAACCAGTGCACAAACTCCGTAGCACAGGCGAGGATCCTAAAATAATTTGGGTAGATTTTTAACTCCAAATTTTGCCCAAGCAGTGCCAATAGTCTACTCTTTTCGATTTCCAGCTGCCAAGTTTTTTTTAAACTTGTGCAGCAGTACACACGGACGTCCAATTATACTACCCAGAGACCAAGGAAAATTACTGAAACTCTACACAAAAAGATCCCAGCCTTTACTGGGGCCTGGACCCAGGACCTCCAGCACTCGAGGCGGACGGTATGCTTCGAGACCTGGTGAACCTGGGGATTCAACCAACGGTCTCAGCTCCCCTTGAAAAAAAAACATTACTCCCCTTTGGCTTATGTCAAAAGTGGGGTGGCCATCTTTTAACTCATTATGTCATTGCTGTGTCCGTTTACACAATGATTTTACTTGCTTTAAACTCTTGACATCCTTAACAGCAGTATAGGCATTGACAAGGCAACAGTATGATTATTGTAATTTCTGTTAGTTTTAAAATTTTCACATGAAGCCGAGATAGAAGACATTATAGCCAGCTCCTCATGGAAACTGACAGTAGAAGAACCTTGGAGTGGCTGCTGCATCAGAGGACTGAGCACACATGGGAATGCCCAATGTACAGTGACATCAGTTGTGATAACATAACATAATAACATCATCTTTGTTATTGGCCTTCTCTTTACAGTTACACAAGAATAACGTTCAACTGTATTTTCTGCCCTTGGTATAGATTTAAATTTGTTTGTTCTCTTCCAATCAGGAGGCAGCCAGTGTCAAACTATGCACTCACCCCACATGATGATACCAATCATCCCCAAACAAGAGCCTGGCTATGCTCCCTTGTCTCCTTCCAGTGCCATGGGTGGCCAGCACTCCAGGTCCTTAGTTCCAACACCACCCAGACCCATGAGTACTCACACACCAGGTATGATATCTTGTACTCACGCACCAGGTATGATATCCTCTGCTTGCACACCAGGTATGATATCTTGTACTCACACACCAGGTATGATATCTTGTACTCACACACCAGGTATGATATCTTGTACTCACGCACCAGGTATGATATCTTGTACTCACACACCAGGTATGATATCTTGTACTCACACACCAGGTATGATATCTTGTACTCACACACCAGGTATGATATCCTCTGCTTGCACACCAGGTATGATATCTTGTACTCACACACCAGGTATGATATCTTGTACTCACACACCAGGTATGACATCTTGTACTCACGCACCAGGTATGATATCTTGTACTCACACACCAGGTATGATATCTTGTACTCACACACCAGGTATGATATCTTGTACTCACACACCAGGTATGATATCTTGTACTCACACACCAGGTATGATATCTTGCACTCACACACCAGGTATGGTACTGTCTTGTAATAAATTCAATGAACATATGCTACGGCTAGATGCGGATCCGGCAAGGAGGGATCTATGAGAGGAAGTGAATGTGTATGTAATCTGTCTGCTACAGGAATAGTCAGTCTTAAGACATTTGTTTGTGGGAGACGGAGCATCTTTGGGTGTGCCCCTGTGCTATGATGTTGATTCTGAAATCACTAACTCAGTGTGGCTAGAAAATTCAACAAAGGTAGAATGAAAACTCACACACAGAAACAATGAAACATTTCAACTGAAGATCAGTAGGTGCTGCAACCTAAAGAACAGTCCTGGACACCATTTCCTCACACTAGAAAGTAATGTGAATAACTCTGACAGAATACAAAAAAATAGAAACAGGTGGAGATGTAATGAAACATAAATAAAGGAACAAAAATAACAATACTAATAATAATAAACATCGTAGAACTAGTAGCAGCAGCAGTAGAAGTAGTAGTAGCAGCATCAGAATGAAAAAATAGGAATAAAAAATTATGTTTAGATGCAGACGAGCTAAACTTTGATTCCTGCTAGGCTACAAAATACTAAAACTTGAGTTAGATGATTTTCCCCAAGAGAAATGTTATGGTTTGATTGCCTGCAGTCACTCCAATAACTTGTGTTCCTAGTGGGTGTACAATACACTCTTATGTGAAGTGGGATCATTTCTTGTGACACCGACATCCTAGATGATCTGGACATCAAGGGGAATTGGCTCATAAACAGCATCCTATCTTGAAAGCTGAGGTATTTTGGCCCTGTTAAGTTTTGTGGTGACCTGTAAAGAATGGGGATGGAGTTTCTGGAAGAGGAGGCAGGGGCCGACCTCCATAAAGGTGGACACAAGATATTGAAGATACATCAGCTGTGAAATCACATAGAGCTGCAGAATTGCCTAGAGAAAGGGAGACTTTCAGGTGTGCTGTGACGAGAGTGACGTTCTGTACAAGACCTGTTGATTGATGGTTGATGATATCAGGTTGATTTAGAAATTTGGAGTCACTTTTAACTTAAATTACTCTCCTTGTGAACTGAATCAAAGTCCAAAAAATTACCACCCTACCTGCACAAAATTAGGCACATAGCTTGACCGTTTTACCCCGAAGTGGTCAGAGTTTATAAAGAAAAAAAAATTTCACATTTATTTCATGAATGCACATCACATTCTTTTATTGTTTATGTGAATTATGTCATAAATATATGTCAGGGAGGGAATGAGAATGAAAGAAGAAATGATTGCAGAAAGGATGAGAGCTGAATGTCTGAGAAGAAACACACTAAACAAAAATGATGGTAACAATGGTCCTGAAATCCCATGCTATAATTGTGGAAGATGTTTCTTAACGCAGTCGTGTCTTGCTAGTCACACTCGCCATCGCCATGGGCTGTGCCCTATGCCTCGTCATAGCACAGTATAACACTGTCGTCTGGAAATGCGGGGAAAAATGCCAACAGAAATATGTTATGAAAAGTGAAAAATGCTTGTGTATGTGATGATCGTCATCAGTGTTTTACAGGCAAGGCTAGTGGATAATGACAAATTACTGACACTAACATAATTGCAACACCTCGGCTACCTTCAAAGCCGAGATAGAAGTCATTATAACCAGCTCCTCATGGGAACAATCAGTAGAGATACCTTGGAACACTATGACACAACACTCAACCTTTTGCCATAAGTTTTCATTTTTACTACAGCTTAAAACACTTTCACTGAGCGGCTGGCACCCAACACTTTGAAACGACACCCGTCCTTTTGCCATAAGTTTTCATTTTTACTCTATATACAGGCATAGCACTGTATACCCATGAGATCTGAGGACTGAGAATGCATAAGAATGCCCAAAATTTAGTTGTGGTGATTTGGATAATATAACATAGTAATATACGAAGAGAATCGCAAATGTTTTAAATGCTTGGTTACTCTGTTTTGAGAGCCGCAGTAGCATAGCTGTTGGTCACTCGCCAGCAGGTTTAAAGATTCAGGGTTCAATTCCACATTGAGATGGATTGTTTTCGAAACTGATCTTAGCTTCTCAGCCAGCCCAGCTTAAAATGGGTACCAGGTAATGTCCCTGGAAGTAAAGATGGTTGGTGCAGTGTTGATTACATCATTCGTCCAGTGCACATAAGTCTATAATGGCATATACCAAATTTCTTCTTCTTCTTCTTGTTTGTGTTCAGCTCTGGCAGAAATTTCTGGTTGTTCATCCACCTCTGGACTTTAGACTTGTTCCAGAACCTAAGTGTTGCGTTTACATCCGTTTTACAGATTTGACTTATTTGTATGCAGACTGTTGGTTCCTTGACCCCAACCGAATAGACTCACTGACCCCATAAGAAGCATGTCATAAAATGCGACTAACTAGGGGTGTTTACATCAGAGTCACAGTATACCTACCAGAGAGGCAGGGAACCAACAGTCTGCAGACAAATAAGCCAAATATATCAAACAACGTGCACGCAAAACTTAAATTCTGGAACCAGATCAAAGTCCAGAAGTGGACGAACAACCAGAACTTTCCAACAGAGTTTGAAGCTGGTGAACACTAAGAAGAAGAAGACTATATCATTAGTTAAATCCTAATGGTCTGCAACATTAAATGTCTGTTCCTTTACTTTCCATACTGCACATGCACCTTACATTAAAACTTCTATTGTTTGAAAAATTGACTTTTGTTGTGAAAAATGCTCTGCTTGAAAAGAGTTTTGAATCTGTTTCACAATGAATTGCTTCCTTTGTCCAGGGCTTGGTCACATGGTTATGTCAGGCCAGCAGGTGATCAAGTACGAAAATCAACAAAATGACACCCTGAATGACTTTGTCACGCTCGTGTGCCAGGAAGCTCAGAATTCTCAAAACCATGTAAGTTGCTTCTCTGTGGCACCTCTGTTGATTGTTCCTATGAGAAGCTGTTATAGTATCTCCTACACGGGCCTCAAAGATACTAGGCGTGCTTCACCAAGCTTTACTACCAGGTCACACACTGATTGCATAATAGCTAGTACACTTAATGTCGTGCGAGCTGCATATTACAGAGAAGATCATGACAACAAGCAGGACTCACTGTCCGTGGTCAGGTTGGTGTACACTTGTGGGGATGTCCCGAGTGCTGTGATGTCGATTCTCAATTCAATATTAATTTAGGTTGGTGTACACTTGTGGGGATGTCCCGAGTGCTGTGATGTCGATTCTTAATTCAAAATTTTTTTTAGGTTGGTGTGCACTAATGGGGGTGTCCCGAATGCTGTGATGTCGATTCTTAATTCAACATTCTTTTAGGTTGGTGGACATTGTGGTGCATGCTGGACTAGGCAGATATGAACATTTCACTCCAGGTACAAGAGGTTCAACACAACACGGACTTGTTCAGTTGTTTTGTGGAGCTACTGAGGAGGAGATCAGAGCACCCATGGATCTGTCTGGAGTGCTGTGATGATTATCCTGATTAATTTCTAATCACTTATCATGTGTATAGAATTGTCATAGCTTGATAACAACCGGTTACTGTATATTTTCTGTTTTTAAAAGTAAAGCAGCAGTGGTGAATGCTTATGGGGATGAAATGTACATGAAGAAATAAACTTTCATCTTGCCTTATAATCTGATCAGAAATAACTTCAGATGTATCAGTTACCGGTGATAAAGATCTATAGAGCCAAATTTTTATGAGGAAGAGAACTTTCACCTCGTAGTGTGTGATCCACAAGATCTCAGCATAGTTTTGTGTGTGTGTGTCTCAGTTTACATTGCCGTATCCCAAGAATAATCATAATTTCATTTTTGTGTGTTCCCAGTCAGGTCAGAATTCCCCGCCAGTTCGAAGCCCGAACCGCCTGCCCCACTTTTTCTCTCCAGGAATGCTACCTCCGCCACCACCACCACCTCCCTCCAGCCTTGCCCGGCCAGTACCTCTCCTGCAAATATCCGATTGTCATACTGTGTTGAGTGGTCACGTGTCAGTAACATCTGCAGGTGAGCCTGGGCATGTGTGTGCATGGGTGCTCGTGTCTCTCTGTGTATGTTTGTCTGTCTTTGTCTGTCTGCTTTACTTTTAATGTTTTGTTTCGTGCTCACAGTGGGATGAAGTGTTTGATGAGAGACTCAGATTAGAAACATGTCATGGAGTTGTTACCCAGGACAATCAGATCTGTACGAACGAACGAACGAACTTTATTTTCAAAGGGTTACAAATTAGGCACGCAGGCCTGTCTTACATTCGGCCCTTCCAAACTTCCATCTTTCACACAGCAGTTGTATTTCATCAATTAAGCATGTTATATTCATTATATATACGAAGTCAAAAACAAAAACATGGCTGGTAAAATATGTACGCACGCTCACGCGCGAACACACACACCCACATACACACACAAGCCCAATGACTCACTTACACACAAACATATAGGCACTAAGTACACACATAAATCCACATACATACGAACATGCACACACACATACATACATACATACATACATACATACATACATACATACACACACACACACACACACACACACACACACACATACATACATACATACATACATACATACATACATACATACATACATACATGCATGCATACAAACTCACATAATACATACATACATACATACATACATACACACACACACATACATACATACATACATACACACACATACATACACACACACACACACACACATACATACATACAAACATGCATGCATACATACATACATACATACATACATGCATACATACATACATACATACATACATACATACATACATTCATACACACGCTCTAAAACACACACGCATACAATCCAGACACATTCAGACACACACACATGCAGTCACGGGCACACATACGGGGACACATACACACACGCAGGCAGGGAAACAGACACACACATTGACATACGCAACACCCACACATACAAAGATATACACACACAGACACGCACAGTCAGACATACGCACACAGAGGCATAACCCGACACAAGCAGAGACACGCAGACATAATATAATAGACACACCAATAGAGACTCACACAGATACACACAAAGCCACGCACAGCCACAGACAGACACATATACACATGCAGCCATACACACCTACAGACACATAATGGCACACACACACACTGACACACAGAGACGGACACAAACACATACTAACACACCCACAGACGCACAAATACTCGCACAGACAGACACATGCAGACGCACACACACACACATTATCAAAAATTTGAACATACAAATACACACGAAACAACACTGTGGGGTAATGAGTAGACTGTTTATCTGCTGCCACCCCTCTGGACGGTGAGCTACTTTGTGATAAAGCAGGAAAGCTCTATGGGATCAAGTGAACAGTGCAGCAGGACAGACAAGAGCATCTATATCTGGAGAGAATGATTTAGCTGAGAATGCTCAAAGAGTCTGGATGATTTTCTGCCTACAGGGAAAATATATATTTGCAAAAGAGGGGGGAGGGATTGACAGGTGAACTTTTAATCAGGTTACAGCTTGCACCATCAGTATGGGGACTCTTTGTTGGCTGCTGAGGAAGGGGATAGAGCACTTGTGGGAATGTCCTGAGTGCAGTTATGCCACTTCTTGATTGATTGATTCATTTCATTTATTTGATTTTCAGGAAACAACAGCGTCCATCATGCAGCCTCCCAGGGGAGCATGTCCGGCTCCCCAACCACACCTCCAGTGAGTCAGTCCTTCATGTCTAGTCCATGTAATTTGCTATCTTCACCTGAGCATGCCTTCACACACATCCATTCACAGGTGAGCTTTGCATGCTTCTGTCTGCACTCGCTGACTTTCAGAGTGGGCAGTTTAGTTGAAAAACATATCACTGTGATGGAAATTACCCTGTTTGTTATCGAAGCCCATTATGGAAGCAGATAATAGTAACCCTGTTAACAAAACATGTTGCCTATTCATTTATCAGAACACACGAGAGATGCAGAGAATAGAAACCCTGTTAACAAAACATGTTGCCTATTCATTTATCAGAACACACAAGAGAAGCAGAGCATTGTAACACTGTTAACAAAACATGTTGCGTATTCATTTATCAGAACACACGAGAGATGCAGAGAATAGTAACCCTGTTAACAAAACGTGCTGCCTATTCATTTACCAGAACACACAAGAGAAGCAGAGAATTGTAACCATGTTAACAAAACGTGCTGCCTATTCATTTACCAGAACACACAAAAGATGCAGAGAATTGTAACCCTGTTAACAAAACATGTTGCCCATTTATTTACCAAAGCACACAAGAAGTAGAGAACAGTTATGCTGTATCCTAACATGTTAACTGTGTGTAATACTGAGGCCTGGAAAATACAATGAATAGTGTCATTATTCTTTTTATAGTCCATGCCTTATGTCATTGCTTTTTACTTTGGGTGCAAGCTTCAAAATTTTTCTGTGACTGACATCTTCTTCTTTGTGCACCAGGTGTAAGCCCCGGCAGAAAGTTATGGGGTGCTTGATTAATATGCTACCCCAAACAGGGGGAAATCCACAGGTCACGGGACAGTCTAATATTTCTTGTGCTGTTAGATAGGCTGCATGCAGTCATGGAACCTAGGCTGCACTCTCTCGTGGGACGTAGGTGGGTTGGGTAAGGGCCGGTTCTAGATGTTTTGGGGTCGTTAAAAGCATCAAAAAGCCGGGAAACCCAGTATTACCACCCTCTAATATGTTAGACTGTCCTGTGACGTCATCTGGGGTAGGATCTTAATAAAGAACCCAATTATGGTTCATCCATTTAGACTTTGGCTTTGTTCCTGAGACTAAGTTTTGCGTGTACATCCGTTTTACTATTTTGTTTATGAGCAGTTGGTTGTTCCTTGCCGCTCCGGCAGATGCTCTGCAACTTCGAAGGAAGCTCCCAATTAGTTGACTTTTACAACATGCTTTTGTTAGGGAGCCAGCGAGTCTGTTCTTCTTTTCCCTACGATAAGGCTCTGCAACTCTCACTGGAATGAGACCGACATATTTATACCTAGTTTTTTTTTTTTTTTTTTTTTTTTTAAGGGACCGTGGCGGACATTTTGTGTCATTATCACTGGCACAGGAACACAGCAGTTATGGGGCGACCTGTCTGCAGCGAAATCGAAATCTCGACTAGTGACTCGAAATCTCGACTAGTGACTCGAAATCTCGACTAGTGACTCGAAATCTCGACTAGTGACTAACACCATGATTGTTTAGTAAAGGGCTTTTTTCACACACTTGCCACATTGGCCTTTTACTTATAGATCGCTATTTTTGTCAATGAAATTGTGGCACTAGGTGGCTGATGACATCAAGAGCATGCCAACACCTTTCCCTCCCAGGACATTGCCCCCAAAGAAGAGAAGAAATACCGACATTTTAAAAGATCTGAACATCGAGGAAGATTGGCTAATAAACAGCATCTTTTCTCGGAAGCTGAAATATTTTGGTCACATCGGGCGCCATGGTGGATTTGACAAAAAATAATAGCAGAAGGCATGGTACCAGGGAGGAGAGGCAGGGGCCGACCAACATGAAGATGGGCACAAGCTATAAGTGACTCCTAGAATATTAAAGTACATGAGGCGGGAGAGCTGGCGAGAGACCGAGTTTCTTTCAGGCAGACCGGGATGAGAGCGACGTTCTGCAAAGGACCTGCTTCATGATGATGATGTGGACCACTGAAGCAAGAACAAGATGGAAAGATGGCATCAGAGAAACTCTACACAACAATACAATGTGACCAAGCTCTAGGCAGCCAGAAAGACCAGAAGCAGAACCTTATGGCTCCCTTGACACTCAAGCCGTAAAAGAGGAAATGAAGCTCGCTTGGGACACCCAGGCAGTATCTTCCCTCCTGTTCACCATTACCTTTCATTTGAACTTTTTGGGGGTTTAAGGGTTGTCAGTGCAGTTTGACGATCCTGACATACTTTTATTCAGAGTCAGCTGCATTCCATTTGTTATCAAACAACTTTGTGTTGATTTTGACAACGGAGTCAACTTTGCAATAATTTTGATAATTTTTTTTGAGCTTTATTATGTGTTGATGTATCTGTAATAGTGCACCTGACGAGATGCAGCATGATGTGTCTGGCAATAAATTATGCTGTATTCATAACCCTTTCAATCCCAAGGAACGCATATACGTTCATAGGTTCGAACCTAGAAACCCAATATAAGCAAGATGTGCTGATTTTACGTTTTTCTGTACTACCCCTTAGACCTCTAATGCTAAACCTCCTTGGACCAAAAGGGTTAATAGTGGCAGACTGTTAACCAATCAATTGCCTGGTAAACCCACAAAGACAGTAAATGTTTGGGTTGACGTACGACATCCCATGAAGAAAGTACAATTTACTTTTTTTTCTTTTCCGCATGTTACAGGTGTTCACTTACCCGAGCATGAGTCCAGTGAATGCAGTGAGTGGGGTGATCAGCCCCACAACGCTCAGCCTGATCACCTCACCCGTGGCAACACCCAGGACCACCCCACGCTCCACTCCAGTGCCCCGCTGGGCCTCGAACTTTATCTCTGTTGATGAGAATATGGAGTACTCTATGCTGGCCAATATCATGCCGACCGTCAACACAGATGAAGCAGTTCTAGGTGAAGGTAACCAGCTGTGGTCGTAAATTAAGGCAAATTGGTCTTCTGCCAGATTGGCATTAAAATCTTTTCTTTATTCCTATTTCCCTTGGCTTCCAGCTTGACCCAGCCTCGAGTGGGACGCAGATGGAGTCCTGGTAAGTAAAGATGGCTGGCACGATGCCGACCACATCACCCACTAGGTGCTGGTTGGTCTATAAAATATAGGTCTCGCCCTGTATGCCCAATACACCTGGAGGCATGGAGAAGGGACCTTTGATCCCTGTTCCACATCAATCCAACTAAGGAAGCTCATCCTAACAGATAAGCATGCTGAAATCGGAGGTGCTGGGCCGAAAGGTCCAGAGAGACCAGAAAGGTGTTACAGCTGAAACTGAAAACTAGGCACCACCAGTTCCACCCTCTAATGCCTGCGACCACAGACTTAGCAGCCATATGTACAAGACATTTGCTTGTAAATTTAGAAGGCAAAAATCAGTGTACAACAAATACATTGGAGAATGAAATGGATTATATCTCCTTGTGCCTAAAAAAAGTTTTTTTTCTTTCAATTCATACAAGAAATGATTAAGATATCTAACCAACCACACAAAAACTAAATGAAACTTGTCACACTGTGGCACATGATGTTGGTGCTAGAGCTGTATTGTTCTAAACTAGACTGCACTTGAGGAGTGATGGGATCATCTGCATGCTGAAATTAGACTCGGTGTGGGTTTAAACCCAAGACGTTCGGACTGGCACGCAAGCAACTAGCCACTGTGATATGATCATATTGTCCCTAGTTAACATATCTTAATTAAGATATCTGATCCTGTGGTCATAATTAAGATATCTGATCCTGTGGTCACAATTTAAATATCTGATCCTGTTTTCATAATTTAAATATCTGATCCTGTGGTCATAATTAAGATATCTGATCCTGTGGTCATAATTAAGACATCTGATCATGTGGTTGTAATTAAGACATCTGATCCTGTAGTCATAATTAAGACATCTGATCCTGTGGTCATAATTAAGACATCTGATCCTCTGGTCATAATTAAGACATCTGATCCTGTGGTTATAATTAAGACATCTGATCCTGTGGTCATAATTAGGAAATCTGATCCTGTGGTTGTAATAATTAATAATCATTAATATATCTGATCCTATGGTTGTATTAATTAATAATAATGATATCTGATCACATGATGATAGTTAAGATATCTCATCTCAGATCTGATCCAGGGTTATAACAACATTATAAAATATAATAAAATATTTGATCACATCGTGATAATAAGATATCTTTTCCAGTGGTGATAATTAAAATATCTGATCACATGGTTTTAATTAATTTATATGATCCCATGGTCATAATTAATTTATCTGAACACCTGGTCGTAATTATGAAATCTGATTCCAAGGTTGTAAAGATGTCTGATTCTATGGTAATAAATAACGCAAGTGATCCTGTAGTCATGTGATTACAGAATTATTACTATGGGAATGCCTTTTTCACAGGGTCATTGCTGTAAATTTGATTGCATGTTTATTTCTTTAAGATAATGTCATAGGTTTTCTGTCCCGGATATTCAAATGTGTGGAATAATTATGCTGATAGATTGGCTGCTTCAGCACCTCTAGGTGGTGAGCTATCCTGTGATAAACCGGCTATGGTGACGGCTTTCGTGGATCAAATGGACAGTGTAATAGAACAAAAAAAATTAAGTTGGGGGGGGGGGGGAGAGGGGGCGCTTACCCCACTAATTGGGGGCTTCCTTTGAAGTCAGAATGCATTAGCCCAATTGACAAGGAACCAACTGCACACAAGCCAGTAAAATGGGTGTACATGCAAAACTCAGCCCCTGGCACAAAGCCAAGATCCAAATGGGTGAGCAGCCAGAACTTTCTGCTGGAGTTTAAGTCAGTGAACAGAGAAGACGAAGAAAGCTAGATAATATGACTCTGTTTCCAGTCTGCAAGACACCTTTCTCTATATCTTAATAGTTTATTGCATCATCATCATCTCCTTCCAGATCGCTACT
The DNA here is from genome assembly GCA_905116865.2 of Candidula unifasciata. Classification (NCBI taxonomy): domain Eukaryota; kingdom Metazoa; phylum Mollusca; class Gastropoda; order Stylommatophora; family Geomitridae; genus Candidula; species Candidula unifasciata. Next base: position 166,008 of record CAJHNH020008466.1, read on the forward strand.
TCTCAGGTCACTCTAATGAGAGCTTAGACTCCAACAGCGGGGCCATGATGCCAGGCCATCATCATCATCATCCTCAGCAGCCAACGCTACACCAGCGACAGCACGGAACTTCAAATCTGGGCCAGAATCTGCAGCAATCTCCCCTACACATACCTCATGCTCCTCAACAGGCCATGCCACAACCTGGCACAGTAACATCTCCCAAGCAGTAGGTTTGACACTGCATGTGTTTGAGTATCAGCAAGGATTTTTTTCCCTATGGGGGAAAAAGGTGCAGGTCCTCGCCACAAAGTGTCTGTTCCAGAAGCACTTAAAAAACTGATGCCTGAAACAAAATTCACTGTTCCATGCTGCCTGAAACACCAACAACTAAGAATGAGGAAAACTACAGTGTGTGCTATTCTGTCTCATAGAGTATGTATATTTATGTTATACATGTAGGTACATACGTAAAGTTTTGGGTAAGGGAAGAAAATACTTGTGATGTTGCAACCACATACGCATTGTTTTGAAACGTATGTTGTATAGGGTTGTGTGGGTTGTATGCAACCACGTACAGATTATTTACAACCACATACATATTGTGTACAAAAACATAGATTGTGTACAGCCTGTGGAGTATAAGGCTGCTTGTAGTTGTGTACAACCACACAGATATCATGAACAACTACACACAGACTGCGGACAACCACACACAGATTGTGTACATCAAACATATTGTTTTAAATTTGCTAGTTGTGTACATCCACATACAGATTATATAGACACATTTCCCCGTGTGGGTTCTGGAGACCCATTATGGGGAAAACAAGACTAGAACCGCTGTCTCCACAAACAGCATGTCGTAAGAGCTGACTAATAGGACTTGAAGTCTGAGTGCATCTGCCTGAGAGGCAAGGAATCAACAGTCTGCATACATATAAGTCAGATATGTAAAACAGATGTGCACGCAGTAGATTCTGGAACAAGACTAAAGTCAAGATGTGGACAAACAACTGGAACTTCCTTCCGAAGTTACAGCAGGTGAACGCAATGAAGAAGATGTAGAAACACATGTCGTATAAGATTTTTCTTCTTAATGTTCACCAGCTATGAATTTTGGTGGAAAGTTCTGGTTGTTCATCCACTTCTGGACTTTGGTCTTGTTCCAGAACCTGACTGTTGTATGCACATCCATTTTACGGATCTGGTTTATTTGTGTGGAGACTGTTAGTTCCTCAACTCCCCGGCAGATGCTCTCCAACTTTGAGAGAAAACTCCTAATTAGTTTCTTGTTACGACATTCTTGATTTTGATGGGGGGGGGGGGAGGGGGGGGGACATGAGGGCCCCCCCCCCCCCCCCCCCCAATCAATGGGGCCTGGATTCAACATGGGAAGGTCAGGATTTGCGCAGCGCGTAAACACTGACTGACAATAGCTTAGGTTAGTAGTAATATTTCAATAGCAGCTAATAAGCTTTTCATTCTCGGCGTCCCCGTGTGGTTTCTGGGGCCCCATTTTGGTAAGGAAAATGAATAGGCCAACTACCCCTTAACTCTTTGAGTCCCAAGGAACGCATCATTCGTTTATAGGTTTCTACCTAGAAGCCCAACAAACGCATGATGCACCGATTTTATTACTTCATGACTACCCCCTGGGCCTGTGATGCTAAACCCCCTGGGACTCAAAGAGTTAACAAGCATGTCATAAAGGGTAAACTAACTAAGTATTTGTTGAAATCGGATGTGTTAGACCTTAACTCTTTCAGTCCCAAGGAATGGATCATACGTTCAGAGGTTCCCACCTAGAAGTCCAATGAATGCAAGATGCACCAACTTTACGTCTTTTTTGTCTACCTCTTGGGCCTCTGTTGCTTAACCCACTAGTAGGACTCAAACGGTTAAGGTGCAGATATCCCAGTCTAGCTGTAAACCACAAAACAATGTGCCAGCTGCCCTTCTAAGGTCGGTTGTGGAAAGAAGAAAAGATGATTGTCAGCAGACTCCGAACCCAAAGCCCAGAGAGAGAGAAAGAGAGAGAAATTGAGAGGCAGAGTGGAGTAAAACTATAGTTTTTTTTTTTTTTTTAACCTGACATCTGTGATTTTCTACATAAAAAGTGACCTTTGACCTTGCACTATAGCTGATATTTGGCAATGCTCTTTAGCTTCTTTTTTTTTTTTTCCTTTTTAATGAACGCACTGTTGCTGACAGTGACTGCGGTGTTTTTTTTTTGTTTTGTTAACTCAACGTGCATGCAGTATTGTGCTTTAATAATTCTTCCATTACTTTCATCTAAAATCAAAAATATTCTTCCTTGGAAGGGTAAACACCTTTTTATTGTTACATGCTTGTGTGAGTTCTGGGGCCCCATCTTGGGAAAGGTGAGGGGGGGGGGGGTGGTGGTATAGTGGACAAGCTACCCCCAACAGTCAAGTCACTTAGGGGAGCTGAGCGGTCTCGAGAGGTATATCACACTGTGACATGATCCGTCTTCCAACAGCATTAGTTGACCCTCCAGGACTGGCATGACATGATGGCACTGCTGATATTTCTTGGGCATTTTTATTTCCTCTGTGGGAAGCACATGGTCTTATAGTACCACTTATCTACCACTAGCCCGGCTGGCTAGCGTAGTTGGCTAAACCTGACTTTGCGGCCACCGGGTGACGAACTCCTTGTGGTCCGGGTTCACGACCCGGGGGTAGGCAGAAAAGCCAAATTTCTTCAAGATTTACGGCATCTATCATGGAATCAAGGCCGAAGGGTTGCGATATACATAGTACCCAGCCTAAGTGTTAACAGCTCATGGCTTCTGGATACTTAAAAAAAAAACTACCACCAGTATACTGTGATCTTGAAAAGAATCACCAACATTTGTAATACAGTTTATTTAAAGTAAAGTAAAACCGGGAGATGTGAACCAGCGGCATTGCACACGGTTATAACCATAAGTGCTCTGCCACCAGTACGGACAGCTGATAAGAAACTGTCCACCTGTGTCGCTGTCCGCACGTAAGTAACTCCGTAGCTACAGCGACGTTCCTCCATTTACCCCAGAGTGTCGCTCTGGGACCCATTTCCTAGAGGCTGGGTGAACCCCGGGAACCGCCCGGTTTCGAACACCGACCGTGGCTGCAGCGAGTCGCAGCTGGATTTGAAAGCGAGCCTTCTATCGAATGTGCTATAGCGGCTCCCACAGTTTATTTATGTGTGGTCAGTTGCATACTATTACAGTGAAACCTCGTTAACATGAGCTCGCTTAAGACAAACACACATTTAACGCAAACAAGTCAGGAAGTCTCCATGGCGAAGTGGTCAAGTCATTTGCCTCATGCTCTGAAGGTCATGGGTTCATTTCTCTGCTGCGTCCTTCAGCTCATGAGTGCATTTTTTACGGGGATCGTTGCTGGAGCTACGGAGTTTGTGCTCAGTGCAGCGGTCTCGATAGGCAGCTAGTCGTTCTGCTGTGAGAGACTGAGCCCTAGGGGATTAAACCCCGTGCAGTGTAGTCGATGCTCTCGACTTTCACCTTCAACTTTAACGCAAACAAGATTTTGGTCCCAGCACTGCATTGATAACACATCTATTAGTTCTTAGTACAGATCTTTTGCGGGGTCTGTGGCTAAGGCGTTGCGAGTCCGACTCGTGAGCCAGCATACCGCGATCAAAACCCACTGCAGGCTGCGTGGATTTTTATCATGGTATGGGACGTCGCAGGTCGACCCAGCCTAAAATGGGTACCAGGATGGGCTGTCCTGGGAAAGTAAAGACAGCCGGCGTAATGCTGACCACATTACCCACAGAGTGCTGATGGTCTGTAAAAATATGGGACGCTCTGCCCATATGCACGATGCGCCGAAAGGCATGAAAAGGGATCTTTACTTTACTTTACTTTACTTTACTTTACAGATCTTTTGCTAATGAACTCTTGATTTTGCGGTTCCTTAGGAATTCCTGTTAACGAGGTTTTAGTGAGTAAGATCATTCAAAATTGGCACAGTTCGCTGTCTGTTGGCAAATGTAATTACTTAGTAGGATCGCAAGAAATTATGGTGGTCTTTTGTGCGTGCATGTGTGTTTATGGGAAATTATAAATTCTTTGAAGGATTTATGACAAATTGTGGCACAGTTTACTTATCTGGTGGTAAATTTAAATCCTCATTTGGATCATACGAAATTGTGCCACAATTTGCTTCCTTAATAGGATTATATGATGGGAAATAGGGGCGTAGTTTACTTATGTATTAGCAAATTTAAATCCTTGATAGGATTATGGGAAGTTGTGCCACAATTTGTTCTTTTGGCAGTTTCAAATTCTCAGCGCCCAGTGTGGGTTCAGGGGCCCTATTGTAGAAAAAAACAAGAATAGACCCACTGCCAACCCAAAAGCATGACGTAACAGTCAACTAATTGGGAGCTTCCTTCAAAGTCGGAATGCATCTGCCTGAAAGACAAGGAACCAAAGAGTCTGCACAGAAATGTGTCAGATGATCTGTAAATCGGATGCACTCTCGGGTTCTGGAACAGGACTGCAGTCCAGAAGTGGACGAACAACCAGAACTTTCCACCAGAGTTTGCAGCTGGTGAACGTAAAGAAGAAGACATTTTTAGCAGGATTACTAAACAGTGGTATGACAGTTCATTTGCTGCTAACATTTGGATCCTTTGAAGGATCACTTTGAGCATGATTTATCTTCCAACAACTCATATTGTTCTTCACTTTGATATTTTTTGTGTGACCCTATTACTGACACTGCATTTATTGATTTAAGCATTATTCTGACAGCCCAGTATAAATGTGAAACTTTATTGCTCATTCTTATGCAAACTGAAATGTCCTAGCTTTTGAGTAACCATATGCAAAAATCTACCTCCAGTTCAAATGATGCTTGCTCATGATTGGTTAATGCCAATACTTATTGGACTCTGAATGGCTGGTGCCAGTAATCATTGGACTCTGATTGGTTGATGCCAACAATCACTGGACTCTGATTGGATCTGAGTTAACCACTGATATTCATTGTAATTACAAAGATAAACCTGCTGTGATCTTGTCTCATGTTTTTTTAATTCATAAGCTTCCATTATGGGTATGTCTATATATATACATATTTATTTATGTTATAACCATTCACCGATCCCAAGTATTTTCTTATTTATTCACGATAATTTTATAAGTGAATGTAACATATTGTAACTGAAGTATTACTCTATATGTGTGTTGTTTAAGATGTTAGTTAGTTGGTTAGTTAGTCAACAGATCATTCTCATTGCACGTTGAACCATCTGCCAAAAGTTGAAGACCACCTGGTAAAATTTTGATTTTTCCCGTTCTCTTGTGCAGTTTGCATTAATGGATACTTTAGGGCTCACTAAAATCCATTGTGGGAGTCGCCACGGTGTATCGGCTAGACGCTCGCCTGTGGTTTGGAAGATCATGGGTTTGAATCCTGGCGGAAATCATACTTTTTTTTTTCTTCAAAAAGGACCTTGTCTCCCAAGTCAACCCAGCCTTGAATGGGTACCAGGTGCAGTCTTGGGAAGTAAAGGCGGCCGGCGTGATGTTGGCCACATCACCCACCCAGTGCCAGTTGGTCTGTAAAGTATAGGTCTAACCCTGTATGCCCAATACGCATGATGGCGTGGAAATGGGTCCTTTAATTTACTTACTTAAAGGCAGTTATTGCAGTCAAAATTCTGCCCCGGCATAGCAGTTGAGGCACTGCCCCATCATCACGTAGCAGGCCCTTTGCAGAACGTCACTCTCGTCACGGTCTGCCTGAAAGAAACTCGGTCTCTTGCCAGCTCTCCTGCCTCATGTACTTTCATACTCAAGGAGTCACTTATATCCTGTGCCCATCTTCGTGTTGGTCTGCCCCTGCGCCCCCCCCCCCCCCTTTCCTGGTACCGTGCCTTCTGCTATAAATATTTTTAATCCGTCTTGGCGCTTGATCCCTAATAGTGTGAAAATATCAAGAATTTACTAGGTTGTCTTAAACTTTTTGGCCGCATCTCAAGTGTGAAATAAACACTTATGTTTTAGTGTACTAAAGTTTTTAATTGATTTTCTCTTAACCTATCAATTGTACAATAGTTGTCTATGCAGCCCTGGTTTTATAAATAGAAGGAGAAACCTCTTTTGGCATTTATTTTACCAAACTAATGTGATACTTATGTACTAGTTGATGTTCGTATGGGTTTTTCCCTGAGTTTCGGATATGTAATGTGAACATCTCTTTTTCCTGTTTTTAATTTATGAAACAAAAAATGATTCGTACATACCAGTTTTTTTTTTTTTTTATTATTATTTTAAAATCTTCGACATATGGTTTGAAAAACAAACTGTTTTCTGTTTTTATTTGTGTAAAAAAAAATCGACATTTTGATAAATACACACCAGTTTGCTTTAACTCTTTTAGCACCACGGAACACATTTTGCTTTAATTTATAACTGTCCTATGGTACCAAAAGAGTTGATTAATTATTCTGAAATCTTGGAATTGCAGTATGCAAAAATAGTTTTCTGTAGGTATGTGTGTGAAGAAAAAAACATTGATACACACATACCATCTGATGTTAAATAATAATTCTAGAATTTGGGTTTGAATTATAAAACATATTTTTGTTCTTGGAATTTATTTATTTTAGAGCCATTGTGATACATACATACCATTTGTGTTGAATAATTGTTTCAAGAATTGTGGGTATGTGTTACAAACAGACACTGTCCTCTTGTTATCTATTTATTTAAATTTAAAAAAAAATTACAAAAGCACTGATAAATAAAAACCAACTTATGTTAAATAATAGTTTCAAGAATTGTGGATATGTATTATAAAAAAAAAGACACTTTGTCTTGATATTTATACATTTAAAAAAAAACAAGGTGATACATAAATAACATTTTGTGTTAAATGTTATAGAATCTTGGGTATGTATTATGAAAAGACACTGTAGTTTTCTCTTAGGGGGGGGAGGGGGGGGGGGGGGGTTTATGTGGGGGGGGGGGGGTGGAATGTAATAAATAATTACCAATTAATGTTGAAAAGTTATTCTAGATTCTTGTGAGTTTGCTATACAAGACACTTTTTTATATTTGTTTAGAAAGAAGAAAATGAGACCTTCATACCAATTTGTGTCAGTGTTTTCTAGACTATTGTTTTTTTTATTATTAAATAATTTAAAAAAAAAAAACAGTTTGATATTTTTGCAGTATTATTGCATACATGTTTCCGCATGCTTGCATATTACATATCCAATAATATTGAAAATTAAATTGAAACTAAAAAAAAAACAAAAAAACCCACTTAATATGAAAAACGCTTGATATTGAGAAAAACACATAATATAAAAAACACTAGAGATTTCTGTATGAAAATATATCTGATGTGATAATCACTTGAGGAAATTGATTTTAAATAATGTTTTTAGAATTGTAATTTGTAGTTGTTTTTTTTTTAGACACCTTTCTTTGTAATATTTTTACATTTAAAAATAAAATGAGATGAGATGAGATGCCCTTGTGTGGGTTCTAGGTCCACACTGAGGGATAGAAATAGTCCCACTACCCCTTGCCTTGGCTCCCAGGTTGACCTAACTTTGAGTGGGTACCAGGTGCACTTACCCAGTGCCGATGGGTCTATAAAATATAGATCTAGCACTTTATGCCTAGAGGTTATGTTATCAGTGCCAAACGTGTACAATGAACAAATCACATATGCAAAAAATAACTACGTGTAAAATGCGATGTCTCCGAAGAGTCACCAACAATACACGAAGAGACAGTCACAAACGTCAGCATTAGAGACAAAGTTGGAACAAGAGCATGCATGGAACATATTGAAAGACAGAGAATGAAGTGGTTTGGTCATTTAGTAAGAATGCAACCGAATCAGATTGCCTATAAGGCCTTTTACAAAAGAACATCGGGAAGAAAGGCCAGAGGAAGACCCAGGAAAAAATGGATAGATGGAGTAGCTGAATACGGCCAGAAGATCCAGAAAACTGTCACTCAAATCACGCGAGAGGCACAAAACAAATATTTTAAACCACAACACTGGGCTGCAACCCGGTAAAAGTGAAGAAGACAATAGATAGATAGATGCCTAGAGGTATGGAAAAGGGTCCTCTACTTTATGTTACTTACTTCCCCTGAACCGAGCATGTCATTACAGGTAAATCATTTAGGCCATGCTGAAATCGAATGTTATTGTCTAAAAGGCTCAGTGATCGCAGCCTAGATGTAAACCACTACACAGTGTGACAGCTTGACTATTGCCCATATAAGGGTGGACACAGAAGAAGAAGAAGTTGCCAGTTTAGCTGTCCCAGACCAAATGGGAAATGATACAGTGAGACAGATTTTGGGTTCAGCATTTTGCAGTAAATGCACATTCTGCAGACCTGCCCACTCAACCTACAAATTTGAAGAGAAACCTGGCCTCAAGAGCAAGCTATGGGGAACCATGAAGGACCTGCTACTGACATGCAAGTTCATAGAGACAATCCACCTGATAGTCTGACCTGAATATATAACCGAACTCAGAGAAGGAGAAGACGATGAGGAAAGCTGCCATTTTAGACCAAATAGGAAATGATACTGTGAGACAGATTTTGGTTGCAACATTCTTAATTAAATACATTGAGAAGATGTGGCTTAGGCATTGCAAATATGCTTCATAATGCCAGGGTTCCAGGTTCGATCCCACCTGTGGACGGTAGGTCTTGCGTTGGTTTCAACAGTGATACCGCGAGTTGACCGTTCAGGTAGCAATCGCAAACTACTGAACATAATATTTGCCTTTAAAAAACCCACAACAGACACAACATTGCTAGAGGTTGGTTCTGTAATGACCTGTAAAGGACACACAACTAACTTAACATTGAGAAGAATGCAGACACGCTGCCCTAGATCCTGGGCTGAGACTGGTCGAGACCTGTCTAACCATCTCTGTAGTCATACTGGAAACAGGTTTTCAGCAGGGACTTGGCCACCATAGATAGGATCAATGTATCCTTTGAAGTCAGAGTACATCTGCCTGATAGACAAGGAACCAGAAGTCTGCCCACAAATAAGTCAAGTAAGTAAGCACAGGTCCCTTTTCTACGCCTTCTGGTGTATTGGGCTACGGCAGTGCTTCTCAACCTATGGGTGGCGACCCTTTTTTGGGTCGAACGAGCCTTTCACAGGGGTAGCAGAAGACCATTACAAAACATATATTCATTGAATTTATGAAGTAGCGAAGAAAAATAATTGTATGTTTGGGAGTAGCCACAGCACAAGGAACTGAATTAAAGGGTCACAGCGTTAGAAATGTTGAGAGCCCCTGGGCTAGACCTTTATTTTTTATAGACCAATCAGCACTGGGTGGGTGATGTGGCCATCTTTACTTCCCAGGACTGCACCTGGTACCCACTCAAGGCTAGGTCGAGCTGGGAGCCAAGGTCATTTTAGGAGAAAGTCCGGCTCCGTCAGGACCTGAACTCACGACCTTCCGATCCACAGGTGAGCGCCTAGCCACTACACCATGGCAACTCCCGCCGATACAAATAAGCCTGATCTTTAAAGACAGATGTGCATGCAAAATTCAAGTCCTTAAACAAGACCAAGATTTAGAAGTGGATGAATAACCTCAACTTTTTATTGGAGTATACAGCTGACGAATGGGAAGAAGGAGAACTATATTAAGAGTTAGAAGAAAAAAGTGTATATCTTATTAGATTTTAGCAACATTGGCAGTATAAGTCGGGAGGAGAAAAAATCTGGTACTAGACCCCATAGAAAATGACAGTTTCACATTTACTACAGTATTGGAGTTAAATAGTTGTTTCTAGAATCTTGGATATGTAATATTAAAAGCAAACACTTTTCCTTCCTCCATATTTCTTTTTGGAAAAAACGTCATTTAAAATTTTTATATAAGAAAGTACAGAATTCATTTCATTTTTGTTTCTCATAGCTTTGACATGTTGTTGTAAAAACAAAAAATTCAGTGGAATTTGATTACATGGCCATTAACACAGGTATAATTCTGACATACATGATTAAATGTCTTTCATTATTGTTTATCTTCTTCACCAGTAAATTGTTTGGCTTTTTTTTTTTTTCTAGTTTGGTTGTTGTTGTTGAAGAAATATGATTACTGCTTAAAATAATTTGCAAACAACATGTGCCTGTTCTATAAGTATTTGTCAGACTTAATGGCAAGTTACACGAAAAGTGGCCAGGTAGATCTGCAGAATGGACAGCTGGTTTTATAGCATGTCTGCAGTGCAACTTATGCAATCCTTCATTTGTAGTTTATGTCTTTCTTTCTAACGGTTTAATATTGCAACTTTATTGTTGTAATGTGTATAATTCTTGAGTGCTGTACAGTTCAATTCACTCACATTATTTATTCATATTTATTGTACATTTGTTGGTATTTGTATCCAGACAGTTCGGCTGTATGAAACCCTGTCTGCAGTGCAGTATTCAGATCAAAATTTATTTCATATTTGTCAGCTTCATATTAATGAACTTCTTAATGTTTCTGTTAATTTATCATTTCTCAGCTTTAATTCATATATTTCCTGTGCTTGTTAAACTGGCATTGCCAGGTTTTTTTTTAATGGTTTGACCCATGTTTACCTCAGAGTGAGACCCAGTTGGTTATGATTGAAATCATTTTGAGCCAGTAATGATTTAAAAATGATTTGACCTAACGATTGTAGCCAGTTACTATCTGTGATGGGTAATTTGATTGATTATGATAATTGCAGATGGTACCTTTTTGATACTGATGATTGTACACAATCAGCATGTTTGAAACTGATGATTATACACAATCAACATGTATGATACTGATGATTGTAGGTGGTCAGCATTTTGATACTTATGATTGAAGATTCTCAACATGTTGGATATCGATGATTGTAGAAAGTCAGCTTGTATATACTGATGATTGGAAGTGGTCAGCACTTTGATACTTATGATTGAAGATTCTCAACTTGTTGAATATTGATGATTGTAGATGGTCGGCTTGTATGATACTGATGATTGGAGGTGGTCAGCACTTTGATACTTATGATTGAAGATTCTCAACATGTTGGATATTGATGATTGTAGATGGTCAGCTTGTATGATACTGATGATTGTAGTTGGTCAACTTGTTTCATATAGATGATTGAAACATGAATCATATAGCAAGTACAGTTCGTGTAGACTTAACTGATGTCTTTCATCAATCGTTGTCTTGGTAGGGGCTTGATATTTGTCAGCTTGTGTGGAGACATGTAAATGCATCGTTATTTGCTCTAGCTCTGTGATGTTGAGGGTTGAATTAAGAATTAACATCATAGCACTCGGGACACCCCCATAAACGCTCCATCCCCATCTTCAGCAGCAAACATTAAGTTCCAATTCTGATGGCACAAATAACTGTCTGATTGTACATCTGTCTCGCCCTTCCCTTGAGTGTTGAGCGTCGGCCAGATTCACTGGTAGCTCCTCGCAGCACAATTCTCCTCTGACCCTAATGATCTGTTTGCGCTTCCGCACTGTTCACTTGCTCCCAGAGGGCCCTCACAACGTCTAACTTGTCATACATCAATTCACCACCAAGTGGTGCAGAACCAGCTAATTTATCTGCCTGCTCATTTCCTAACACACCGGCATACCCTGGAGAGAATATCTAAAGTATACTAACTACCTGGGCCCTATGAAGTGATGCTTGCCACTCTACACGGAGCATACCTCTCTCCACTGGAGACAGGCGACTCTGTGATGACAGTAGGTAACAAGAAGAAGAAAAGTCACAAGCAGTCAGATTGATTGTGAACTTTAGTCTTCTTCTTCTTCTTCTTCTTCTTCTTCTTCTTCTTCTTCTTACCATTCTCCTGCTGTTAGCTCAGACGAAAAGTGCTGGTGTTTTATCCATTTCTGTCCTTTTGTTTTGTTCCAGAACTTTAGTTTTGTGTGTGCATCCGTTTGACAGATCTGGCGTGTTTGTGTGCAGACTGTTGGTTCCGCGCCTCACTGGCAGATGCACTCTGACTTTAAAGGAAACTCCCCTGATTAGTTGTCTTGTACCGCATACTCGCTAGGGAGGCAGTGGGTCTGTTCTTGTACCCCACCAAAATGGGACCTCAGAACCCACCTGGGGGAGACCTTAGTTTCTCATGTTTCTCATTTTCTCATTTACCCACTGCTATTTAGTAACTGGCCTAGGGGGTTAGAGTGCTAGGCTCTCTTGCAGGGAACCCCGAAACCCCTAACCATGCAAACCTAAACCCTTAGGCTCATAACGAACCTGTCCTGCTTCTTCTTATAGTCCATGCTGTGTGACGTTGGTTGTCATGTCTATCCACAGCCTTCAAAATTGTGGACTTTCAGTCACTTCTGACACCAATGATTTTCTATGCCATGTTTAAACTGTCCTGCATCTTTTCTCTTGGACTTCCTGTAAATTTTTTTCCGATCCAACTTTTCCACCATCACGATGTACCCGAGTTTTTATTCTTCTTCCTCTCTTGACATGGCCAAAGAATGTAGATTGTCTCTTTCTGATGAATGCAACCAGTTCTCTTTGTGAATCAGTTTCTTTCTTCGTTACTCTTTCCATCTATCCTCTTCATTCATCTATAAAGCCACATCCCCGCCGCTTCCAGATAATTTGTCACTAATCATCCAGCTGTCCATGATTGACTTTCCGTACATCAGGATAGGATTTATATAGTGCTAGAAGTGGTAACTACGAACATTAACAACAGCTACTGTCTTTTATAATCACAGATATGTGTGTGTGTGTTTTTGTTTGTGTTTTTTTTTTTTTTTTTACACGGAGAATTCCACTTTGGAAGGATGAATGCCTACTGTTGTAAATTTGTTACACTGTTATTTCTCTGCCCGGCCGACCTCATGTACATACACAAGAAGTACCTCACATGTTTTCCCTCATGAATGGAGTGGAATTCAACAAGCACATTCATTGTGACTCTGACCTGTGATAATATGTCGAAAACAAATACCACTGTTATTATTTTGGGGTTTTTCGGCATGGCTTTTTCAGAAAGGGAAAGCCTGGTTTAATTTTGAAATTTATGCAGGAGCTGTATCCTAGAAGCTTAACGAAGGTTGGAAATGGAAACAAACACACACACACATGCACACACGCGTGCACACACGACAGTAACCCTAGTTTGATTCTTGGGAAGGGGTGAAGATTTTTTTCTGTCAGGGCAAAAATAAAAGTCTTAACCTCACAGTTCGTGTGGGCTGCACTAACCATGTGGGACCTTAAATACTGAGGCTCACTCTACCCTGTCCTGAGGCTTGTGACTCCCTTGCCGTCATCATCATCAGTTAGCAGCTCCTTTACAGAACAAAGCTTTCGTCATGGTATGTCTGAAAGTCTCACTTTCTCTAGCCACTTCTCCAATTCTGTCTGCTTTCGTAGCCAATACCTCTTCAGTATCTTCTATCCACTTACACGGAGGTCTGCCTCTTTAGGTTGTCTGGAAACTACCCTCTATCACTGTTATTTCAAGGCCACCGCAATGTTTAACACAGTCAAAATACCTTAGCTTTCAGAACATGATGATGTTTTTGAACCAATTCTCGATTTTCAGATCATGTAGGACAGGGCTATTCAGCTGCAGGTCACATCAGCTCAGAAGTGGCCACTGAGGCCTAGCAGGTAGCCCATGGATCATTGAAGGTTGTACTGTAGTGATGATCTTTCTGTGATGGGGCTCGAGGCCTCTGGCCCGTGATGGAGGTTTTTCAAAATCATGGCTCCTGAGTAAACTTTGTTGAATAGCCCTAATGTAGGTGGTCAGTGTTTTTTCTCATTTGTCTAAGGTTACAGGTGACCTACCCTGCCCTAGAAGTGGTAAATGCTGGCAGTAAATACATCTGCTGTGTTTGTATGTCCCCCTCTTCCCTCCTCCTATATTAAGCTTTTCAGTCACAATTTTTAGAATTAATTTGTTTTATACTAGCCTGTCTGTAGTCAACCCCTGTTTTTCTTATCACTTTCAGTTTAATTTTGTCATTTGATCGTCTTGTCCTGTTGAGTTTGATAAAGTGCAGCAGGGGAAGATCACAGTCTGGTGTCATGAACCAGGTTGAGCCCACCTTCCGAGATTGTCTAGGGACGTAATGGGCAGAAGCAATCATAGACGAAGGATCTCTCTACTGATGGTCGATAGACCCCTGCTGTGCATGCTTCCCTGTGGAGTTCTTCTTCTTATTGTCATGTTTTATTGAGTTTGTTTGTTCCGATGCGATGACATATTCCATGAGTGTGCATTTCTAGGGCTTTCAGGTTATTGAACTAGTACAGATCAATCCAAGACATTCACCAGGGTTTGATTCCTACTGTGGCTGGTTTAGAAAAAGACTAATCTCTTTGGCTTTCAGACAGCGGTACGAGAGTTGCACTGTGAAAGAGGTAGGGTCCCTACCATTTTGAGATTTCCCTGTCTGTGAAGGCTACCCGGTCAACAAATGTCTGCAGAAGTCGGATGTGACCAACAAGCACAAATATCGCATCCATCTGTAAACGGGAACAACAAAATTACATCTTCATTTGAATGCAGAAGAAGAAGATGCTCCCATACGCAGTGTTATCTGATTGTGTCTGTATTTTCATAAAACATGGCAGAATGTGGGCTGTTCTTATGATTGTGTTGTTTAGATTTAACCCTGATGAAAACTGAACTTCACTGTTTGATTATGCTGATATGTCCATCATTCATGAAATTGTAACAAAGACATATGTTTAGTTCATTCAGTCGATTCTGATGATCTAGTTATTTGTTATTACTGCTGCTTCCATTGATGAGAGAACTGCATTTCTGGTGCCGGACTGTTTGTGTTGGCACATCTGAGGGCTGTCTTATGCATTTAGTGCATATGTAGGCTCTCGGATTTGTCGAGACTGAAGCCAGTTTTTCCTGTAGTGACCCTGATGGACCTTCTGTGTGGTTTTCATGGGGCACAGGAAAGGAGCAACTATAGGGCCACCCATTTGCTGTAAAGTTCAACTGTCATTAAATGATTACATCTAAATCGGTCTTTTCAGGGGCTTGGTGTTTTCTGAATGAGGCAGACCATGACCGGCTCCAGCTGACAGGCCGTACTGCTGACATCACTGGGTCGGGCTAACGATGCTTTAATGCTGCAGTTCTCAAACTGGGTGCCAAGGGTCGTGGGCAGACAAAGTCTGTGTTTCCGATGGACAAAAAACACGAAATCAAACGTTAATTTTATGCAAGATGTTTTTGCCTTATTTATGTTGTCTCTGTGGTGATATTGAAATTTTGCATTGTATATCTTCTGTTTGATAAAACCCTCATAACAGGAAGTCATTATGGTGCAGCAACTAGGTGCTCACCTGTGAGCCGGAAAGTCGTAGGTTGAAATCTGCATCAAGGCAGATTTTGTTAAAAAAAAAAAACCTTGGCTTCCAGGTCAACCAAGTCTAAAATAGGTACCAGGTAAAATACTGGGAGGTAAAGGTGGCTAGCGGTATGTTGACCACATCACTGCATTCTGATTGGTCTGTAAACACAGATGTCTTGCACTGTATAGTCATTATGCTTACGGGCATAGACAAGGTTCCTGTACATGATTTGTTTGTGTGTGTGTGCTCTTATAGAACAGCAAACTGCCAGGATGGACACATACTCAGCACCACAACCACAGAATGTCAGGAAGGATTTGAACCAGTACCAAACACCACAGTATGCCAGGGATATATGCAATCCTAACACCAAAATATTACAGAAATCATCCTGTCTGGGTCCTGTGGAGTGATAACAGAAAGGAGTGAAATATTTATATATTGGTGTTTTCCCTCCTACAGGAAACTTTAGTTCTGTACATTTAAGTGACCTTTGACCTGGCAACACACTGGCATTTTTTTTTTTTCTGCGATACACTTCTTTTTATTTTTTGTGTTAAAATGGATGTGCTGTTGCTGATAAAGGTTGCAGCATCATTCTTCTGAATAGTTTTGAAGAGTAATTGTGTGTGTGTTTGTTTGCTGTTAACTCAGCTTGTAGAATTGTGCTTTAGAAATTCTTGTGTCTAAATCCAAAATATACCTCCCTGGAAGGGTAACCACTTTTGATTGTGTGGGTTCCAGGACCCCAGTTAGTATGAAGGGGGATTGGACCCACTGAATCATTACCCCCCCCCCCCCCCCCCACCCCACCCCCCAACAGTGTCGTAAAAAAGCGACAAATGCGGGGGTTTGCTGAAATCGGATGTGTTGGGTCTAAAGGCACACATTTCACAGCCTAGCTTTGAACCACACCACAATGTACCAGCAACATTTCTAAGGGCAAACACACACACACAAAGAAATAAGGTCGGTTTTTTTTCCTTTCACCTTTACAAATAAACTCTGTTAACATTATTGTTGTTGCTTATGTTGCAACCCTCCATACCTAAAGCAAACATGTTTTTCTAAGTGACATTTCGTCATCTTTTTCTTCAATATTTAGTATGAATGTATTGTTGTTTCCTCTTTATATTTCCTCCTAATATTTACATACTCAAAGTCTGTTAAGTGGAGTGTACTCTGAAAGCATGTGAACCAGATACATCATACAGCAAGTGATGGCAAACTACAGCATGTGTACCACGATGGAACAGTTTTCAGTGGCACACTGAGTGGATTCAGGACAGAAAGTAAAATGGTTTGCCCATTTAGAGAGAATGCCTGGCGAGGCCGTACCACATACACCAAACGAGGAGATGGGTGTACTGTTGAAGTAGACCAACAATAAGATGGAGAAATAATGTTTGAGAAGCTCTATGACAGTACAGAGAGCCTGTGATTGAGACGACCAGAAGAACAAGAAGCAGAAGCTTGTTATCTCTCCCTCGACACCTGAAGTGATATAAGGGGACATGATGAAGACTGAGTGGATTGAAGTATGTTGTGTGCTCTCAGGACAGAGGTATAATCAGAGTGCTACTGGCACCATTTGTATTTGGAAGTGTGCGCTTGATGCTGAAAATGAAGACAGAGCACTTATGGGAATGCTCCGAGTGCTGTGATGTCAGTTTGTGAATCAGTTCAACACAACTCATTAAAAATGAAATAGAATTGTATCATTCTGTTAAAGGTAATTTTCTTTTAAATTCTCCACTGCAAAATGTTTAATGGCTTTGTCACAGAGAACTCCCAGATCACTTGGTAAATAACAGCCACTTTTCTCTTCTAATGTCAACATTTGTGGAGTGTTGTTTTAAGTGAGGTAATGATCTATGTGTGTTGTTCAACCCACCAGGACTAAACAACTAGCGACCACCACCCAGTAACACATGGTGCCACCATTCGGATGAGGATCCCCGGGGACAAGACCCAGAAACCTTGTTCAACCGTTAGGTTATATTTGGGTCCCAGGCTACAGCCGGGGTGGGGTTTTGAAATTACGAAAAATTGGGACGAGATTTAGAGTGATGCGATGATCTGGTCATCCAGCAAGAATAACCTGGTAACTGCTGCCACAAAAAGCCACATTAAAGATTTATCGGGAACACAGAGCCGCCAGTCAGTTCATTAAAAAACCTGGGTCTTGCACAGAACTTTTTTTTTTTTTTTTGTTAGATAAAAAGGTGCCGGTACTCACCAAAAATTGTCTTTGAAAAGATGCTGGTACTCCCTAAAATGTGCCTGTCATTGTAGCCTAAAATAATGTCTAAAAAACATTTTTAAAAAGGGTGAGTAATGGTGGTACTACTCACCACCAGACACAAAATCCCAGGTATTGCACCATATTCTGGATCTGGCAGTAAGGAGAAAAAAAGTCCTTCACATTTGATTTTACAAGTAGCTTTGCAAGACTGAAAGAGTCAGTGGCCAGCGCGACAACTAAGAATTGATAATATACTATGCAGGTAAAAAATTGTTGTACAGTAATTTTTATGCTAATATTAACTCTTTGAGTCCCAAGAAATGCTTCATACATTCATAGGCCCAGAAGCCCCAGTGAACGCATGATGCGCCGATTTTGCGATTTTCTTGACTACCCCTTGGGCCCGTGATGCTTAACCCTCTAGGGCTCAAAGAGTTGAGTAATATGAGCCACTCACTGTGATCCGATACAGGCTCTATATATTGTACACAATCTTGGTTATGTCCATAATCATCTACATTGTTTTAGGTGTACCTTAAACTTGCTGCCTTTTTTAAACTAATGTTATCATATTGTTCTCTGCCCCCAACCTCCGCCCTCCTTTCTTTTCTCCCCTACAACTTCATGCACTAAAGAACTTGCCTTGTTAACATTTCATGCACTGTGTACCCATGCGTAACCAAAGATTGGACCACATGTAATAAAGTGGCTTAGTTGTTATGCTATATCTGTTTTGTTTGTTCATTTATCCGCTGTCTTACATTAAGCAAATCGGTGGCGTATGATTATTTTCTTTTAAGTTTAAATTAAGGATGCAACTGGGGCTGATATCAACAAATGAATCTCCCCATGTGGGTTCTGGGGCCCCATTCGGGGGTGGGGGATAGACCTACTGCCCCCCCCCCCCCCCCCACAAACAAGTGTGTGTCATTAGAGGTGACTAATTAGGGGTGTTTTCCTACAAATTCATAGTTTATCTACCTGAGAAGCGAAGAACCACAGTCTGTATATAAATAATAAGCCAGATCTGTAAATCGGATGTGTACGCAAAACTGGTGTGTGGTTTTTTAAAGGCAAATTGTGCGTGTGATCTGTGATTTACCGAAGAGGCAACTTACTCTAATATGTGGTCTTTGTAAAGCTTTTTTTTTAAAGTTTTCTGTGGTTTGAGTTTGTTTGGTGAGATATTTATGGTGTAGAGAATGTGTTCTTTTGGAGTGGAGCATTTTTAAGTACTGTTGGTGGAGTATTTTTGGCAAATCTTCACTTTCCAGCTGTGAGATGTACAGTGATACTAGACACTGATTAATTTACATCAGTGTACAATTGTAAAATGGATATGCACACAAAACTTATGTTCTAGATCAAGATCAAAGTCCAGAAGTAAGTGAACAACCTGAACTTCCCACTGGAGTTAACAGCCATTCAACGCTAAAGAGAAAAAGAAGTGAAACATTTTTATTTTTGTGCTTCATGTACTGATAATCTCTGTTTGAAGCCCCACCCTGGCTTCTGCCGGGGGCCCTGAATATAGCCAGGGCATAGATATGGCCTGACGGCTGAAAGGTGTTTCTGGGACCTCTCCACGGGTGATCCTTATCCGCACGGTGGCACTTGGTGTCGCCGGGTGTTTATTTGCTTGTGTGATGTTCTGGTAGGGTACAACTACCTACCTACCTTTTGTGCTTCATTGTATGTCATTTATAAATCTGTAGTAATACAGCTGACGAGATACGGTAAAATATGCGTGGCAACAGATTATGCTATGTATTGACAGCAATTATTTAAATAATTGTTTAGACCAGTGGCTACTTGAATTCAGTTGTTTGCTTTTGTGTTATTTATGGTGCCTCTTTTCTGCTGTTGCACATTACTTTTAAGTCAGGGCATAGATGATACAGTTTGCCTTACATAATGATGTTAGGAACTTGTGCTGTTATTTTGATTACATACAGCTGCACAGCCAGGACGCAATGTAATATTTTGTTTATTTGTTCTCATTATGGCATGCTCCCCGCATAAGCTCCAGGGGTCCCACTTTGGGTTTTTAAAAATGTAAAAAGAAGACTAGACCCATTTGGAAAGCAGCAGTGGGAGACTTTTCCTGGCCATCAGCCGAGGGTTTCTCAGCAAATGAAAAACTGACAAGAGAGCAAAAAGGCTATGTAGCAGTTCACCTGTTGCTGGTCCGAACCTCTAGGTATCTTCTTCTTTGCGTTCACCAGCTATAAACTCTGGTGGAAAGTTCAGGCTGTTCGTCCACTTCTGGATTTTAAGTCTTTTTCCAGAACCTGAGTCTTGTGTGGGCATCCGTTTTACAGCTATCCCTCATTGGCCTGCAGCTGTTAGTTCCTGGCCTCCCAGGCAGATGCACTCCGACTTCCAAGAAAGCTCCCAATTAGTCGACTCTTACGACATGTTTTTGGGTAGGCAGTGTGTCTCTTCTTGTTTTCCCTCCAAAAGGGCGCCGGAGCCCACACGGGGAGCCTGTAGGTGTGAGTCGTGTGCAATGACAACAGCTCACCGAGGCCAACTTCAGGACTCGAAAATTAGGTATCTGGGAAAGATGGTCCCGGTGACAAGAAGGGATAGAGTTCGCAACCAGACATCACGTAGTAATCCAAAAACCCAGGCTGTACAGAGCTGAGTGGATTAGTCAGTTATGATGGTTTGGACATGTGTGCAGAATGAAAGAGAATCAGCCAGCATGGCAGGCATGGAGGGCTGACAGCCAGACCTCCAGGATGACCCAAAGCTCGCTGGGAAGACACCATCCAACAGTCCGCTACTGACAGAGGACTGGAATGAAATAAAGCCAAAAAGATAAGTACTGATAGATCTCTGGCAAACCTGTACACAACATGGTAGAAAAGGCTCGTCCGATCTCACTACCCAAAGACCAGGGGAAATTACTAGAAATCCACGTGAAAAAATCCAAGCCTTCACCGGGGCTTGAACCAGGGACCTCCAGCACTCGAGGCGGACACCATACCTCCAGACCATTCCACTACCTGCCTGCAGCGTTGCTGGAACCTTGACCAAACAAAGGTGGTCAGCGTGATGTTGACCATGTCTCCTGCCAAGAGCTGCTTGGTGTATGCAAATATTGATCTGGTGGCATCTGCCTGATGTGCCATGAGCAGAAAGAGTGGCCTTTCATAGCTGTCCCCCTGTGGATTGCACAATTTTTCGTTATTATTCCAACCTGGTTTTTGCGGGGGGGGGGGGGGGGGGGGCCTTATTATAGCTGGGCCTGAAATATGGCCTAACGGCTGAACAGGTTTTCTTGAACCTCTCCACAGGTGATCCTCATCCGCATGGTGGCACTTTGTCACACGGGCAGTTCAAAAAGAGAGAGGGCCCTTAACTCACTGAAATTTTTTTATTTTTTTCTATTGACACCATTCTCCTCAAACATGGACACCTACATCCTCTAATGAACGTAACATTGTGACAAAAGAGATAAAATGCCTTAGAAGAGCTGCAGGAGTTTCAAGGAAAGACAGAATACAAAATCACAAAATTAGGACTAATGCTAGGAATATAGCCAGTCTTACAGGCCCTGAAAGAACAAGAAATGAAGTGGTTTGGACACCTAACGAGAATGCCCTGGTACTATCTACCTCAGCAAGCCACGCTAAAACGGGCACAGAGCGAGCGGAAGACCTCAAAAACAGCAGTACAGAAATGAACATCAGTCTTGAAAGTGCTCTTGACAGAGCTCATCAATGAGCGTTACATCTCCCCCTGACACTTCGTTGAGGTACAAGGTGGAAGAGAAGAAGAAAAAGAGATGTGGTTTCTGATAAGAATGCAAAGAATGTCATGGAAGGATAGAAAAACAATGGAAGCAGTCCCCATCGAGACAGTTAAAAGTCGTAAACTTAAAACAATTACACGTGGAGAGTCAATAATTTGTGAACATGCTATGAGAAGGAATTGACTCAAGAACTTGGTGACAACTGGCAAGATGGAATGAGAGCAGGAGGAAGGGAAAGAGATAAATACCTGGATGGCCTGCCAGATCGATGGGGCGAGACAACAACACTGACCTGATCTGGGATTCTGATGATTGTTTAAGATGGCAAAACATGACAGGCTCCACTTACCAGCATAGCACATGATTATGATAATACCCCATGTAGCTCATTCGATCACTGATAGTATTATCCTAACACAAGATCCGCTGAATGACACACCATCCCCCGCGACACCAGTTCAAACTCTGATGGTATTATCCTAACACAAGATCCGCTGAATGACACACCATCCCCCACAACACCAGTTCAACCTCTGATGGTATTATCCTAACACAAGATCCGCTGAATGACACACCATCCCCCGCGACACCAGTTCAAACTCTGATGGTATTATCCTAACACAAGATCCACTGAATGACACACCATCCCCTGCGACACCAGTTCAACCTCTGATGGTATTATCCTAACACAAGATCCACTGAATGACACACCATCCCCCGCGACACCAGTTCAACCTCTGATGGTATTATCCTAACACAAGATCCACTGAATGACACACAATCCCCCGCAACACCAGTTCAACCTCTGATGGTATTATCTTAACACAATATCCACTGAATGACACATCATCCCCCACGACACCAGTTCAACCTGTGATGGTATTATCCTAACACAAGATCCGCTGAATGACACACCATCCCCTGCGACACCAGTTCAACCTCTGATGGTATTATCCTAACACAAGATCCACTGAATGACACACCATCCCCTGCGACACCAGTTCAACTTCTGATGGTATTATCCTAACATAAGATCCACTGAATGACACACCATCCCCTGCGACACCAGTTTAACCTCTGATGGTATTATCCTAACACAAGATCCACTGAATGACACACCATCCCCCACGACACCAGTTCAACCTCTGATGGTATTATCCGAACACAAGATCCACTGAATGACACACCATCCCCCACGACACCAGTTCAACCTCTGATGGTATTATCCGAACACAAGATCCACTGAATGACACACCATCCACCACGACACCAGTTCAACCTATGATGGTATTATCCTAACATAAGATCCACTGAATGACACACAATCCCCCACGACACTAGTTCAACCTCTGATTGTATTATCCCAACACAAGATCCGCTGAATGACACATCATCCCCCACAACACCAGTTCAACCTCTGATGGTATTATCCGAACATAAGATCCTCAAAATGTCTTATTGGTTTGTGAGAAAGCTTTATGTGTTTGCTGTTACTTCTGCTGTGTTTATTGAACTGCAACAACAAAGTGGACATTGCTTGGAGAACCCAACTGTTGTTTTGTTTTTGTGTGCATTACTGTCTGTTGTTGATTTATTTATTGATTTGTGATTTGATTAACTTAACAGTTGTTCTGATGCAAGGGAATTCCCTCTCAACTTTTATCATTAAAGTATAATTGTAAGTTTCAGCAGCGTCCTGGTTTTAGCCTTGTGTTTACAGTGGTTTTTGTGTTGTCTTCAGTTGTATCATGATCCTCATCGTCAAGTGCCTTGCCAACTGGCATGGTCAGTCGTGCATCTCCACAATCTGCGATCTGCGTGTATTGGTTTGTGTTCTGGCACCCCTCCATGTCAGGAATTGTCTTCCGCTGTCTCTCTTTCCACAAATCTTTCCAGTGGTCACAGTATGTTCCATTTTCCTTCTTCTCATAACATGACTTACAAAATTATGACTGTTTAATGTTTGTGATAAGTTGTCTTCAAGCCTTTTGTTTTTTGCAGCTGCTGCTTCTTCTTCAAACTTATTTCAGTGTCTGCTTCTAACCGTGACTATATATCAGTCTGTCTGTCTCTCCCTCTCTGTCAGTTTGTCTAACTGTGACTTGACTGTATGGGTGTCTGTCCGACTCTGTGTGTAAATATGCCCATTTCTTTGTATAGGCGTCTGTCTATTTCTGCCCATGTCTATCTTGACTCTCTCTCTCTCTCTCTCTCTCTCTCTCTCTCTCTCTCTCTCTCTCTCTCTCTCTCTCTGCCTGACTGACTGTTTCTGTGTATTTCTATCTCTGAGTCATTCTGCCTTAGTGACTATGTATGTCTGAGTCTTTCAGCCTGACTGTTTGTGTGTATGTCTATCTCTAAGTCTCTCAGCCTGACTGTTTGTGTGTGTGTCTATTTCTGAGTCTCTCAGCCTGACTGTTTGTGTGTATGTCTATCTCTAAGTCTCTCAGCCTGACTGTTTGTGTGTATGTCTATCTCTGAGTCTTTCAGCCTGACTGTTTGTGTGTATGTCTATCTCTAAGTCTCTCAGCCTGACTGTTTGTGTGTGTGTCTATTTCTGAGTCTCTCAGCCTGACTGTTTGTGTGTATGTCTATCTCTGAGTCTTTCAGCCTGACTGTTTGTGTGTATGTCTATCTCTGAGTCTTTCAGCCTGACTGTTTGTGTGTATGTCTATCTCTAAGTCTCTCAGCCTGACTGTTTGTGTGTATGTCTATCTCTGAGTCTTTCTGCCTGACTGTTTGTGTGTATGTCTATCTCTGAGTCTTTCAGCCTGACTGCTTGTGTGTATGTCTATCTCTAAGTCTTTCTGCCTGACTGTTTGTGTGTATGTCTATCTCTAAGTATTTCAGCCTGACTGCTTGTGTGTATGTCTATCTCTAAGTCTCTCAGCCTGACTGTGTGTGTGTATGTCTATCTCTAAGTCTCTCAACCTGACTGTTTGTGTGTGTGTCTATCTCTAAGTCTTTCAGCCTGACTGCTTGTGTGTATGTCTATCTCTGAGTCTTTCAGACTGACTGTTTCTGTGTATGTCTATCTCTAAGTCTCTCAGCCTGACTGTTTCTGTGTATGTCTATCTCTGAGTCTCTCAGCCTGACTGTTTCTGTGTATGTCTATCTCTCTGAGTCTTTCAGACTGACTGTTTCTCTGTATGTCTATCTCGTCTCTCAGCCTGACTGTTTGTGTGTATGTCTATCTCTGAGTCTCTCAGCCTGACTGTTTCTGTGTATGTCTATCTCTGAGTCTCTCAGCCTGACTGTTTCTGTGTATGTCTATCTCTGAGTCTCTCAGCCTGACTGTTTCTGTGTATGTCTATCTCTGAGTCTCTCAGCCTGACTGTTTCTGTGTATGTCTATCTCTGAGTCTCTCAGACTGACTGTTTCTGGTATGTTTATCTCTTTCAGCCTGACTGTTTCTGTGTATGTTTGTCTCTGAGTCTCTTGACTTGACTCTATGTCTCTTTGATTTATGTTGTGTCTGTGTTTGTACTAGGGTTTTTGTGTGAGCTCCTGTATAAGATGTGGACTCATCATCATCATGTACCCTGCTGACTGGCATAGGCATGTGTGCATCTCCACAGATCTTGGTCTCTTGTCTTCTGGATCAGTTCCGTCGATGATATCCCTCCATGCCACCGGCTCAGTCCATCCTTCATCTTCTCTCTCGTCTTCTACTGTTGATTTTCCCAGTCGTCACAGCATTCTCCAAAGCCTTCCCCCTCATCAAAGAATGTAGATGGTATTTTTCTGATTTGGTCAATCAGTTCTCTTTGTGAGTTAGTTTCTTTCAAGACGTCTTCATGACTCTTTTTATCTGTCCACTGTATTTTCATCATTCATCTCTAAAACCACATCTCCAAAACTTCCAAATAAGTTTTTACTAATTTACCAACTGTCCATGATTCACTTCCATTTATCAAGACAGCATTTACTTTTAATTATGTATAAACAGCACTGTCACAGATGGAAGATTAAAACTAAAAAACTCACACCTCTTTGTTAAATGTTTTTAATTTCTGGTCTATTTAAGAAATATTTCACGATTTGTTAGGTAACTAATATGAAAGAACTCATAAGTTAAAAACAGATTAAAATTACCTAAATATTACGCTAAATTTAATTAGTATTAAAAACTTCATTGAGCACACCAGTTGCCTGTATAATGAATCAAGTTAGTGTGAAGTTGTCACACAGTATAGACACTTTATCATTCCTACAGGTTAATATATATATTTATAATTTCTGGTCCAAAAACAGAAATATATTTCATGATGTTTTGAATGAATAACACAAAAACAATCTCAAGTGAAAGTTTAAAATAACAACATGATGCTATACCTGAGTAACATTTCAACAACAAATTTGTTTAGCACAATAGCTCCTTGTTTTATTTAAACAAAAAAGTTTGTATGAAGTTCCAACAATGTAAAAAAAATATATATATATTTAAAAACTTCATCGTTTTGATGGCATATTTCCATTGCAGCCAAATTTCACTGTAGTGATGGCACCTGCTAGACTGATTGGTCGAGATGGCACCTGCTTGAATGATTGGTCGAGATGGCACCTGCTAGACTGATTGGTCGAAATGGCACCTGCTTGACTGATTGGTCGAGAAGGCACCTGCTTGACTGATTGATCAGGATGGCACCTGTTTGACTGATTAGTTGATATGGCACCTGCTTGACTGACTGGTCGAGATGGCACCAGCTTGACTGATTGATCGGGATGGCACCTGTTTGACTGATTGGTTGATATGGCACCTGCTTGACTGACTGGTCAAGATGGCACCTGCTTGACTGATTGATCAGGATGGCACCTTTTTGACTGATTGGTTGAGATGGCATCTGCTTGACTGATTGGTCAAGATGGCACCTGCTTGACTGTTTGGTCATGACTGGCAGTTCATGTATAACCAAGCCTGGTTGAAAGCATTCAGGGTTTCTCAATGTTTGTCTTGGTGCAACCGTTAGCTTTTTAAATAGTATTAAATAAGTCAAAGTCGAGAGAATCGGCTACACCACATATCTCAGTTCTTATCCTTAGAACTGTCCACCCGTCAAGGGCATCACACAAACCACGATCTCCATAGCTGCATCGTTGATCCCCCAGAACGTCCATTAAAAATTGCACTTGTGATCTGAACAACATGTCCATGAAATAAACCCACAGCCTTCAGAATGAGAGGCAAGTGGTTTATCCACTTCAACAGTGAGACACCCATTGTTTAGTACATTAGTCAAATGTTAATGTAAAGAAGCAAGTTCGTATGAAGTTTTCACTAGTGTGAAGTATCCACTTGTTTGAAGTATCCACTTGTTTGAAGTTTCCACTTGTGTAGAAAGTTCCATGTGTGCTAAGTTTCCAGTTTGTATGAAGTTCCAACTTGTGTAGAAAGTTCCAACTTGTGTAGAAAGTTCCATGTGTGCTAAGTTCCCAGTTTGTATGAAGTTCCAACTTGTGTAGAAAGTTCCATGTGTGCTAAGTTCCCAGTTTGTATGAAGTTCCAACTTGTGTAAAGTTCCAACTTGTGTAAAGTTTCCACTTGTGTGAGAGTTCCATGTGTGCTAAGTTCCCAGTTTGTATGAAGTTCCAACTTGTGTAAAGTTCCCACTTGTGTAAAGTTTCCACTTGTGTGAGAGTTCCATGTGTGCTAAGTTCCCAGTTTGTATGAAGTTCCAACTTGTGTAAAGTTTCCACTTGTGTGAAGTTTCTACTTGTGTGAAGTTTCTACTTGTGTGAAGTTTCTACTTGTGTGAAGTTTCCACTTGTGTGAAGTTTCCACTTGTGTGAAGTTTCTACTTGTGTGAAGTTTTCACTTGTGTGAAGTTTCTACTTGTGTGAAGTTTCTACTTGTGTGAAGTTTCCACTTGTGTGAAGTTTCCACTTGTGTGAAGTTTCTACTTGTGTGAAGTTTCCACTTGTGTGAAGTTTCTACTTGTGTGAAGTTTCTACTTGTGTGTAAGTTCCATGTGTGCTAAGTTCCCAGTTTGTATGAAGTTCCAACTTGTGTAAAGTTTCCATTTGTGTAAAGTTTCTACTTGTGTGAAGTTTCTACTTGTGTGAAGTTTCCACTTGTGTGAAGTTTCTACTTGTGTGAAGTTTCTACTTGTGTGAAGTTTCTACTTGTGTAAAGTTTCCACTTGTGTAAAGTTTCCACTTGTGTGAAGTTTCTACTTGTGTGAAGTTTCCACTTGTGTAAAGTTTCTACTTGTGTGAAGTTTCTACTTGTGTGTAAGTTCCATGTGTGCTAAGTTCCCAGTTTGTATGAAGTTCCAACTTGTGTAGAGTTTCCACTTGTGTAAAGTTTCCACTTGTGTAAAGTTTCTACTTGTGTGAAGTTTCTACTTGTGTGAAAGTTCCATGTGTGCTAAGTTCCCAGTTTGTATGAAGTTCCAACTTGTGTAAAGTTTCCACTTGTGTAAAGTTTCCACTTGTGTGAAGTTTCCACTTGTGTAAAGTTTCCACTTGTGTGAAGTTTCCACTTGTGTGAAGTTTCCACTTGTGTAAAGTTTCCACTTGTGTAAAGTTTCTACTTGTGTGAAGTTTCTACTTGTGTGAAAGTACCATGTGTGCTAAGTTCCCAGTTTGTATGAAGTTCCAACTTGTGTAAAGTTTCCACTTGTGTAAAGTTTCCACTTGTGTGAAGTTTCCACTTGTGTAAAGTTTCCACTTGTGTGAAGTTTCTACTTGTGTGAAGTTTCCACTTGTGTGAAGTTTCTACTTGTGTAAAGTTTCTACTTGTGTGAAGTTTCTACTTGTGTGAAAGTTCCATGTGTGCTAAGTTCCCAGTTTGTATGAAGTTCCAACTTGTGTAAAGTTTCCACTTGTGTAAAGTTTCCACTTGTGTAAAGTTTCCACTTGTGTGAAGTTTCCACTTGTGTAAAGTTTCCACTTGTGTGAAGTTTCTACTTGTGTGAAGTTTCCACTTGTGTGAAGTTTCCACACAAAATAAAAAAACTCTTCAGTTCAACTTGACTGGCAGGCCGTAGATGACCAAACCTGATCCAGCAAGATCAAAACAACCACAAGCTTGTCTTGCTGCAGCCATCAGCTCCCTGATTGATGCGGGTTGGCTATGAGCCATCCAGGTGGCAAACAAACAGGAAATTGTTCTGGTGAAGTCCTTGGCATGCGTCCTCCATAGATTTCCCATCACAGCAGAACTATAAATGCAGAGAATAAGAATGGATAAATAGGATTTTGTTAACAAGATTGCCAACGCAGAGAATAAGAATGGATAAATATGATTTTGTTAACAAGATTGTCAACGCAGAGAATAAGAATGGATAAATATGATTTTGTTAACAAGATTGTAAACGCAGAGAATAAGAATGAATAAATATGATTTTGCTAAAAATACTGTGAATGCAGAGAATTAGAATGGATAAATATGATTTTGTTAACAATACTGTGAATGCAGAGAATTAGAATGGATAAATATGATTTTGTTAACAAGATTGTAAACTCAGAGAATAAGAATGGATAAATAGGATTTTGTTAACAAGATTGTAAACGCAGAGAATAAGAATGGATAAATAGGATTTTGTTTACAAGATTGTCAACGCAGAGAATAAGAATGGATAAATATGATTTTGTTTACAAGATTGTCAACGCAGAGAATAAGAATGAATAAATATGATTTTGCTAACAATACTGTGAATGCAGAGAATTAGAATGGATAAATATGATTTTGTTAACAATACTGTGAATGCAGAGAATTAGAATGGATAAATATGATTTTGTTAACAATACTGTGAATGCAGAGAATTAGAATGGATAAAAATGATTTTGTTAACAAGACTGTGAATGCAGAGAATGAGTGTTATCTTCTGCTAACTATTTTTCTTAGTGTGTTTATAGTAATAATTCTTGATTTCTAATGGTTCTTCACTTTCTTAACATTCACTAGCTGTAAACTCATGCAGAAAGATCTAGTTTTTCGTCCACTTCTAAACTTTAGTCATGAACTTGAGTGTGCACATTCAATTAACATTCATTTGTGTGCATTCTGTTAGGCAATACAATGGACACCACTAGGACAGCGAGGAAGAGGCAGACCTAGAGACAAACCTTTGAGGCTGAACTCAAGGATACGTGAAGGACAAAACTGGAGATAGTGTAGAGGTTCTGAAAGATATTTAACACTGAGGGGGGAACAGGTGGAATTTTAATCAGCAGACAACTGGTACAATTAGCATATCAACCCTTGGTTGGCTACCAAAGAAGGGGATGTAGCATACGTGGGAATGTTCCGAGTTCAATGTTGTCAGTTTCTGATTCATTCATTCAGTCAGATGCACTTCAACTTCGAAGAAAACACCCCCATCTGGCCCTTTTACAACATAAGGGGGGTGGGGGAGCAGTGGGTCTATTCTTTCCGCCAAAATGGGACCATGAAACCCACATGGTGAATGAAACAGCTGATATCTAGACTTTGAGGCTGAACTCAAGGATACGCGAAGGACAAAACTGGAGATAGTGTAGAGGTTCTGAAAGATATTTAACACTGAGGGGTTAACAGGTGGAATTTTAATCTGATTTATCCTATCGTTACCTTTGTATCCGAGGTCCTGAGGATGTAATGGGTCAGGCTTATGTTTCCTTACTTTAGCCCGACCTAAAAATGTACTATAGGTCTAGCCCTATATGCCCAATATGCCTGAAGACATGGAAAAGGGGCTGTCCTTTAAAAAATATATATATACTAAACACAAGCTTACAGGTTAAACTTTAAGCATATTTTGTTTACACGTGACTTACCATCCTCCATGCAGCAAGGACAAGGGTACCCCTTTTACATCCAACTTCCAGTCCATGGTCAAAGAGCCACTCCCTTGACCGATTATAAAAGCAAATGTTCTGCCAGTAGTGTACTCTCTAAACCTACTTTCTGACCAGCCGTCTCCAAAGTATCTGCAAATAAAAAAATTATTTAATACATACTCCTTCTCCTGCTCCTCCATCATCATCATCTTCTTCTTCTTCTTCTTTTTCTTCTTCTTCTTGTCCTCCTCCTTCCTTCTCCTCCTCCTTCTTCTTCTGTCAGATACTTTATACCAGGAGGGTGGGAGCCTTGGTCAAAACTATTGTGCAGTCTATATCAGACCTCCAGGGCCACCCAGGGTCTGCTGGGAAAACATCTGACAGTCCCTGACTGGAATAGAGCAAAGCCAGAAAGACAACTGCTGACAGAGAAGACTGGTAATCTCTCTGGCAAACCTCTACACCCCAAGGTAGAAGAGATGTGACTAAAAAAATAAGTAATAAGCAGTCCATATCTGCGGCGTCCGTGGCTAAGGCGTTGCGAGTCCGACTCGTAAGCCAGCATACCGCGATCGAAACCTGCGTGGGCTGTGTGGATTTTTATCGTGGTATGGGACGTCGCAGGGCGACCCAGCCTAAAATAGGTACCAGGATGGGCTGTCCTGGGAAAGTAAAGACAGCCGGCGTAATGCTGACCACATTACCCACAGAGTGCTGATGGTCTGTAAAAATATGGGACGCTCTGCCCATATGCCCGATGCGCCAAAAGGCGTGAAAAGGGAACTTTACTTTACTTTACTTCCATATCTCCCCATGTGCCATACTGCTTTGTCTTCAATGAGGTTGGAACAGTTCAGATTGCTTCTCTGTTAGCAGCATACAGTTTACCTTGTTGGAGTACATGCTTCTGTGGTGCCAAGTTGCAGGAGGATATTTCCTACACCCAAAAACTTGAACATATTCTGGCAAAGTCTTTTGTACCCTTTAGCAAGTGGGATATATCAGCACAGGCACATTAGATTAACTGCAGAGAGACTCCATTGGAGTAAAAGGCAGACTGCCGCAGTTTGAAACAGACCAATCGCAGCAAGCTACAGAGAGGAGATGACTGAGTAAAAAAATCAGCCTCAGAACAATAGCCTATCAACGTTTCTATGTGGACTTTGTGGCAGAGACTTCACTCCTACATTGGGTTTTACAGACAATCATAGCCGAGGCTGTTACCAAAACCAACAGCACAAACAACTCTGTAGTCTTCAGAGACTGTGGGTTGCCTACTACTAGTTAGTGTAAATATCACACACTGTCCCTCTCTACAGCTGATATGTTTTAGTACTTGGGTACCCTATCAACATCAGATGGAAGATGTATAAAGGAAGTTAAATGTCAAATAGATCAAACAAAGGCAGCATTTTTCAAAAAGAAGAATACTTTACACAATCTTTCTCTGTCAATTGAGATGAAAAATATAAATCTTAAAAGCTATATAAATCCTTGACCGACATACAGAAGTGAATCATGGACAGTCAGTAAATTAGTGAAAACTTTTTTGGAAGCTGCGGCGATGTGGTTGTTATAGATGAATGATGAGAATACCCTGGACAAATTTTGAACAAAGAGTAATCAGGATGTCTTGAAAGAAACTGACTTGCGGAGATAACCGACTGCCTACCTCAAAAAGAGACAATCTCCCCCGTGTGGGTTCCGGGGCCCTATTGTGGGAAAAACAAGAATAGACCCACTGCCTCCCCAAAAGCATGTCGTAAGAGTCGACTAACTGGGGAGCTTCCTTTGAAGTCGGAGTGCATCTGCCTGAGAGGCAAGGAACCAGCAGTCTGCATTCAATTGAATCAGATCTGTAAAACTGATGCACACGCAACACTCAGGTTCTGGAGCAGGACTGCAGTCCAGAAGTGGACGAACAACCAGAACTTTACACCAGAGTGTACAGCTGGTGAACGCAAAGAAGAAGAAGAAAAAGAGACAATCTACATTCTTTGGTCAAGTGATGAGAAGGAGAAAATTGGAGTACATCATGACAGTAGAAAAGCTGGAGGGCAGGAGAGGGAGATGGAGGTAGACGGAGAGAGCAGACGCTGGACTGTTTGACATCATGGCATGGAGGATCTTCTGTGTCAGAGTTGATTGAAAGTACACGAGACAGAAGGCTGTAGATAGACATGACTACCAACACCACACGGCACGGACTTTAAGAAGAAGTCCTTCTCTATAGCTAAGTGGCAATGAAGCAAGTCGTGAAAAAGAAAATTTGGTGTCGGTACCCAGCCACCTTTCTTGGATACTATTCAGTTTTATGTAAAAGGACTGATACCTCTGTTATGTTGTGTCAACCAAGTTTATCTCAGTTGTTATTTTAACTCTTTTAGTCCCAAAGCCATAATTTTTTTTTCTATTCTGTTTGTAATACTAGCACCTTTTTTTCAAGCACATTTTTTTAATTCAGTACTGTGCTGATTTAGCAGAACCTTTTTAGATGCTGTGATAAATATCTGCACTTTTTTAGAAAAATTCTGCCCAAAGCTGTATTTTTCAATTACATAGAACTTAAAATACATGATAAAAAAACAAGTGATGTTGCATTCAGGCAAACGTGCTTCTTTTACTTACAAGTAAAGGGAACTCCTTCTGAAGAGATCTGCAAACAGTTTGTAATTTGCATCGATATTTCGAGTGCTAACACGCCAGCCTCTGTACCTTGAAATAAAAGAAGAAAAAAAAAGAATATTAGTATATCAATGAAATTAATAATTATTATCGGAACAATAAATTCCGTATGTGGGTTCCAGGAAAACAAGAAGAAAAGAGGATAAGGAAAACAAGATTAGACCCACTGCCTACCCAAAAAAATGTTGTAACAGTCGACTAACTGAGAGCTTTCTTCGAAGTCAGAGTGCATCTACCTCATAGGCAAGGAACCAACAGTCTGCATTTGGCTGACAGGTTTTCGTATCAGCCATTTCTTGCATATGTGGGCTGTTCAATGACAGCTTTCCAGAAAGTTTGATGTGCTCTGTAATTTTACATCAATTTTTGTGTGGAGTACCAGTGCCCAACAATGGTGAAAAAGACTGTTGCGTCATATCTACGGAACAAAAGCAGAAGGCAGGATAAGGAGTAAATCAATGTAACAGAAGTGTGTGAAGGGCCCAAGTGTTAGGACTTATTCATCCATCAAAACATTCACCTAAATTTTTCAGTCTAGCCATTTTTGTTCACATTTTTTAAAAAAATTGCTTGCATAAGTTATGCAATTCAGAATATTAATTTGAATAAATGTTGAGATTTCAGTTGATTTCATAAATATTATGTTAGCTCATTCAATTTTCTACATGAATATGTACAGTTTTGTATATGTTAATTAAACACATTTTATGGGGGGTGTAAACTAAGAAAATCCTCTTCTGAAGGCTCCGTATTCTAGGCACTAAAACTCCAAAAAGGCTGTGTCTCCAAAGGGTTAAAGGGTCACGGCAGTAGGAAGATTGATAACCACTGCCTCAGACCAAGGGTGGAAACACATTTTTTTCAGTCAAGTGCCATTTTATTATTTATAAAATCATTCACACATGTGAGTTGACAATATCAAGAGATTGACATACAATAGTATGTGAGAGAGAATAGAAGACAGAGCGTGCTGGAGAACCTATATTGACAACCTTCAATGTGGAGAAGACAAATGATTGATTGACTGACAATAATTCACAGGAAATACAAAATTAAAAACCATGGCATGCTTTAGTGGGTTCTATATTTAATTGTAGCTGCTTGGTAGGGCCAGATCATGTACGTAGATCCATTTTCGTCCTTTCTAGGATGCAATTTTTTGTTATTTGAGGCCCCACCCTGGCTTTTGCCAGGGGCCAAAATATAGGCAGGCCATAAATATGGCCAATTGTCTGAAAGCGGTTTTTTGGACCTCTCCACCGTGATCCGCATCCACATGGTGGCACTTTGTGTCATCGGGTATTTATCGCTTGTGTGATGTCCTGGTGGGGTAGAAAGTCAGTCAATCTTAGGGCTTTATGGCCAGGCTATATTGCGGCCCCTGGCAAGAGCCAGAGTAGGGCTTCAAAAATTTTTTTTCCTAAAAAGGACAGGAAGATTATGATAAACCACCTGAAAAGGACGACACATAGAGCAGAGGTGATAGCTTTCCATGTCTGGGGGTTCGTTACCACATGCTTTGGGTGTTGGATGTTTGTTAGGCCCAAATAAACTTACCTTTTAAATTCCTGGGTAAGCTCCAATGTAGATGGGGAAGAACTATATTTATATTCAACATTTACAGCAACATTTGATTTGTCAATTCCATCTTTAAATGGAGATCTGCTTGGTTTTGTGTGAAAAGTTAAGTGAACAATCAGGTTAGCAAGGGAAGGCATCCTGGTCACTGTATCCGGGATCAAATCCGGCATGCTCTCCCATGGGTAATGTATCAGCACCTGAAATTTATATGCATTTTTTTTAATTACATTCTTGAGCATAAAAATGGGAACAACAAAAAAGAGATGTACAAATCAGTCAGTACCTATCAATCAGTAAGAATCAGTCAACCAATCTTCTTCTTTTTCTTTCTTTTTTTCTTCTTCTTCTTTGCATTCACTGGCTGTAAACTCTGGTAAAAAAGTTAAGATTACATGGGGTAGTACAACCTTTTGATGCAAGATCACAACAGTTATGTCTGAAAATCCATGAGGGAAAGTCAGAGATAATGAGAATAAATCAGGCAAATAGTAATGTCGTATCTCTTAACGGTACCCCACTTCAAAACATGGAGTCATACATCTTTTTGGGCAGTAATGTAGATAAAGATGGGGGAACTGATAAAGAAATTAAAATACAAATACAGAAGGCAAGAAGAACTTTCATAGCACTAGGAAATTTGTGAAGGTCAACAGAAAATTAAAAATATTAACAAACTAAAAATTTTTAATTCTAATGTCAAATCAGTATTGTTGTATGGTGCAGAAAGATGGAGAACAGCTAAGGCAATCATTAATAAACTACAAACATTCATTAACTGGTGCCTGCACAAAATAGAGGGAATTAAATGGTATGATAGAATTACTAACGTAGAGCTTTGGGAGAGAATAAAACAATTTCCAGTGGACCAAGAGATGAAGAAAAGACTCTGGCGTTGCATAAGACACACACTGAGAAAACCTGAGAACAATATAACTAGAAAGTCTTTGCACTGGAACCCACAGGGGCATAGAAATAAAGGAAGACCTAAAAACATCGAGAAGGGAGCTAGAGAGCAAAGTTAAAAAGATGGAGAGGACATGGAGA
Organism: Candidula unifasciata; assembly: GCA_905116865.2. Classification (NCBI taxonomy): domain Eukaryota; kingdom Metazoa; phylum Mollusca; class Gastropoda; order Stylommatophora; family Geomitridae; genus Candidula; species Candidula unifasciata. The sequence goes on from CAJHNH020008466.1 coordinate 201,454, forward strand.
GAGCTGCATATGATAGCAAAGGTTAGAACAACTTGGTGTGAGTTGGTTGAGGGTTTATGCTCCATTTGGGGCTAGAAAGGCAGAAGAAACACGTCCTTACCCACACAAGACTACAGGTTACACCCATCTGGTGTAGCTGTTATTAGTGCATTAAATTGAACTTCTTTAGAGTTTGAACAGGGTGTCTGTGATCTGCCCTTTTGTCTGCCATCTAGACTGAAATTTGTAGTCTTAGAATGGTATGCTAAGGTTTAGGTTTGGTTTAGGTTTAAACGGATAAACACCATGGCACAACCGTTGTAACCCATAAGTGCTCTGTTCTACTTCTATCTCAACCCAGAGTCTGATAAATCTCCGCTCAGTGCACAAACTCCATAGCACCAGCAAGGATTCTGAAATACTTTGGGTAGATTTTAACTCAAAAATGTGCTCAGGCAGCGCCGTTAGGCTACTTTTTATGATTTCCACCTGCCAAGGAATTTTTAAGTGCACAACAATACACACAGGCGTCCAGTCTTACTACCCAGAGATCAGGAGAAATTACTAGAAGTCCACGTGAAAAAAATCTCAGTCTTCACAGGGTCCTGAACCCAGGCTCATGACCCCACTGTCTATGCTGCTCTAAAATGTGTTAATTACAGACATTTGAAAAAAAAAAATAAAAAAAATAATAGAAGCCCATATTCCTGGTAACTCCCTTATTAGAAATGGCAAAACAAAACAAACAAAACAAAAAAAGGGGTGAGGGGGAAAAGGTTATTTAATAACACTGTGACTTACATTGTCCAGGATAAGAACCACTGGTCCTCTCTTTTCTTGCTCCTGCCCCTGCCCTTCACATAGTTTCGCCACTTCTTTCTGAACATTTAAACAAAACTGAGCCAGAGTTTCAACAATATGTGGGGGCCACATGCACTCCAGCAGGGACAAAATGTCTTCCTCGGTTGCTTGTAATAAGACTTCTAGCAAGCTCTGTAAACAAGATGAAAAACAAAATGTATATGACTGTAAAATCAATAGCAAGAGATGTATGTGTGCAACCATTGGTATCAACTTTACATATACAGGAAATAAGATGGCTATATATTGAGCCAACTCTGTGATGGTTTAAGTCAAGAACTGACATCACAGCATTTGGGGCATTCCCATGCATACTCTGTCCTCATCTTCAGCAGCAAGCGTAGAGTTCCAATACTGATGGTACCGGTCACAATCTGGTGATATGTCCGTCTTGCTTTTCCTCTGAGTGTAGTGAGCCAGCCAGACCTTCTGGTTACACCCAGGTGCTTCATTTTCTCCAGGCCATAATAATCTTGTTTATCTACTGATTCAGTTGCTTGTTCAGAAAGTGCCTTGACCATATCTGCCTTGTCACTATCAATTCACCACCCAGTGGTGCAGATCCAGCCAATCTGTCTGCCTTTTCACTACCCATTACACCGACATAACTGGAGATAAGATCCAAAGTATGCTCACTACCCGTGACCTTCTCAGTGAAGCCTGCACTCTACTCGAAGCATCCCTGTCTTAAACTTTCTCGTAACTCTGTGGTGAACAAACGAAGAATCCAAAACAAACACCGAAATGGGAAACAATCTGAACAAGTGAGTATGCTGAAGTAAAACCGCAAAGATAAATTTGATGAGAAAATCCAGCGGTTTTGGACTAGATTCTACACATGATATTAAAATTATCACACACGTGAAATAGAATTACTGCATTACAAGCCTAAGTATATAAAACATACACAACATGAGAATGACCTTATTTGCATTTCGGGGTTTTCAGGACATAGGACAAATTCCAACTGAAATAGGAAATTATGACCATAAGTCATGCACGCATCTGAGATACAAATCAACCAATCAACCAATCAATCAGTCAAATCAATTTTCTTCTTCTTCTTCAAACTCTTTCTCCTTTGTGTTTAATGGCTGTAAACTGCTGCGGAAAATTTTTTGGTTGTTTGTCCACTTCTGGATAAACTTTACTGCACAGTTTTTAAATCTTGTAGGTCTTTGTCTTGCTTCACAGAATAGCTAGCCATCTGCTAAAAGCAATACAGCAGGGGGTTTCGACCGCGGTACGTTGGAATTATGAGTCACACTCGCAACGCCTTAGCCACTGACGCCGCACATTGGGTATATAGGGCAAGACCTATATTTTATAGACCATTCGGAACTCAGTAGGTGATGTGGTCAAAATCATGTGAGCCACCTTTACTTCCCAGGACTGCATGTTGTGCTCATTTAAAGTTGGGCTGACCTTGGAGCGCAAAACATTTTTTGAATAAAAGTCTGGCTCCTTCAGGACCTGAACCCAAGACCTCCCAATCCAAGAGTCTAGCCACTACTTCTAATCTGAGAGTCTAGCCACTACTTCCAATCCAAGATTCTAGCCACTACTTCCAATTCAAGAGTCTAGCCACTTCTAATCCTAGAGTCTAGCCACTACTTCTAATCCTAGAGTCTAGCCACTACTTCCAATCTGAGAGTCTAGCCACTACTTCCAATCTGAGAGTCTAGCCACTATTTCCAATCCAAAAATCGAGCCACTACTTCCAATCTGAGAGTCTAGCCACTACTTCCAATCCAAAAGTCTAGCCACTACTTCCAATCTGAGAGTCTAGCCACTACTTCCAATCCAAAAGTCTAGCCACTATTTCCAATCTGAGAGTCTAGCCACTACTTCAAATCTGAGAGTCTAGCCACTACTTCCAGTCTGAGAGTCTAGCCACTACTTCCAATCTGAGAGTCTAGCCACTACTTCTAATCCGAGAGTTTAGCCACTACTTCCAATCCAAGAGTCTAGCCACTACTTCCAATCTGAGAGTCTAGCCACTACTTCCAATCTGAGAGTCTAGCCACTACTTCCAATCTGAGAGTCTAGCCACTACTTCTAATCCTAGAGTCTAGCCACTACTTCCAATCCGAGAGTCTAACCACTGCTTCCAATCTGAGAGTCTAGCCACTTCTAATCCTAGAGTCTAGCCACTACTTCTAATCCTAGAGTCTAGCCACTACTTCCAATCTGAGAGTCTAGCCACTACTTCCAATCTGAGAGTCTAGCCACTATTTCCAAATTGAAAATCTAGCCACTACTTCCAATCTGAGAGTTTGGTCCACTACTTCCAATCCAAGAGTCTAGCCACTTCTTCCAATCCAAGAGTCTAGCCACTACTTCCAATCCGAGAGTCTAGCCACTACTTCCAATCTGAGAGTCTAGCCACTACTTCCAATCCGAGAGTCTAACCACTACTTCTAATCCTAGAGTCTAGCCACTACTTCCAATCTGAGAGTCTAGCCACTACTTCCAATCTGAGAGTGTAGCCACTATTTCCAATCCGAAAATCTAGCCACTACTTCCAATCTGAGAGTTTGGTCCACTACTTCCAATCTGAGAGTCTAGCCACTACTTCCAATCTGAGAGTCTAGCCACTACTTGCAATCTGAGAGTCTAGCCACTATTTCCAATCTGAAAATCTAGCCACTACTTCCAATCTGAGAGTTTGGTCCACTACTTCCAATCGGAGAGTCTAGCCACTACTTCCAATCCGAGAGTTTAGCCACTACTTCCAATCTGAGAATCTAGCCACTACTTCCAATCCGAGAGTTTAGCCACTACTTCCAATCTGAGAATCTAGCCACTACTTCCAATCCGAGAGTTTAGCCACTACTTCCAATCTGAGAATCTAGCCACTACTTCCAATCCGAGAGTTTAGCCACTACTTCCAATCTGAGAATCTAGCCACTACTTCCAATCCGAGAGTTTAGCCACTACTTCCAATCTGAGAATCTAGCCACTACTTCCAATCCGAGAATCTAGCCACTACACTGCAGCAGCTCTCAGAGAACTAAATAAAAAAAGTCACAAAACAGACAAACAACAGATACAAATAAAGGAAGATAACTTTACCCTTAGCTCTGTATAGCAGATTAGATATTCATGCTTAACTAGAATGGTGTCAACAGCTCTCCTTCCAGCATCGTCTAAACATGTCTGAACAGACTGCTGTCTCACACAATCTAGCTGGCCTCGCAACAGCCACTTGTGCCCAGCTAAGAACACATCTTGCAGATATTTCAAAATTTCCTGTTGACGAAAAAATAGAAGGCTTATTATTTCAAAACCAGTGATGCAGAAATGTTAGCCAAAAGTTTAAGGTCCAATGCCCGTCCAATGCTTTGTTTAAAAAAATATCAAGTTTAACCAGCATCCCAGAAGGAGGATCTTTAGGTTATAATAGGGACTAGGTTATGTGGACCACATAAAATGACTTAGCACTGCATGCCACAAAAAGCCCTGACAAGGATTCCTGCAGCGTTGATGTGATCAAAGGATACAGACCCAAATACTAACTGGCAACAAACTCACCCACCACCGAGCCAATGTGCGACCCGGTCACGGATGAATTTTTCATCCAGAAAATAATTTATAGGGGCTATTACTGAGAGTGTCGGCTCTGTGGCTAAGTCGATGCGAACGCTTCGTAAAGCCGGGATGCTGGGGTCGATCCTAGTGGCGGGCCATGTGCCATGCGTTGGTTTCAACAGTGGTATCAAGAAAGCCGACTGTCCAGAAAGCAATGGCAAACTACTGGACGTAAATTGCCTAGAAAAACTACACAACAGCCAGGGGATGTTGGGGTTGGTTCTGCAACGTCCTGTAAAGGATACGCAACTAACCTTATTACTGAGAGTGCATCAGCTGCTGTTTTTCTGAAGCAGACTGATTGCTTTTAGTTGACCTTAAATAACATCTGTCTTCTGGCATGATTTAGGCAATTTTGTTCTGACAATTTTTTAATACAACTGTTTCTTCAGTTTTAATATATGCCAGTGAAAGTTTCAAAACCACTAAAGAGATGGAACAAAAGTTAAATGCATTTAAAAACAATGCCTAATGGAAAATGATGAACAACAAATTAGATGAATTCAAGAGGAAAGAACAAATAAGAAAAATCAATGGTTATAAGACAGAGAAGATGGCACTATATTGGACACACATTCTGGAAAGACTTGTCCCCATGTGGGTTCTGGGGTCCTATTATAGGGAAGAAAAGAATAGACCCACTGCCTACCAAAAAGCATGTCGTAAGAGTCGACTGATTGGGAACTTCCTTCAAAGTCTGAGTGCATCTGCCTGAGAGGCAAGGAACCAGCTGTCTGCATACAAATTAGTCAGATCTGTAAAATGGATGCACACGCAACACTCAGGTTCTGGATCAGAACTGCAGTCCAAAAGTGGATGAACAACCAGAACTTTTTGCCAGAGTTTACAGCTGGTGAATGCGAAGAAGAAGAAGAAGAAAAGACACAAAACAGGAAGTGAAATGGAAAACAGGGGGATTGAAGAAATGAGGACATATAGGAGAAACCCTAGGGCAAACAGTGATGAGAGAGGCCAAAGCTGCTGGCCTGGATTCCATCCACAATACTGAAGTAATGGCATAGGATAGAACAGAATGGATAAATAGACAGTCGGCCCTACATGACATGTATGTAATCCTGTTATCTCCTTGTGAGATGCAATTTTTCATTATTTGAAGCCCCACTATGGCTCTTGCCAGGGGCCGCAATATAGCCCGACCATAATTATGCCCTAATGACTTCGGGGACCTCTCCACGGTGATCCTCATCCACATGGTGGTACTTTGTGTCATCAGGTGTTTATCGTTTGTGTGATGTCCGAGTGGGGTAAAAATCTACTACTACTACTACATGACATGTAATGGCACCACAGAACAATGATTGAATGAATGTTCCAACCTTCTCTCCAAAAGCTAGCAAACAGGGGTCTGTCCCTTCTTGTATAATATTTGATTAACAATAAATAAACAAATCAAATGGTTTGGCCATGTAACAAGATTGGCATCAGACAGGGCCCCACAGAAAGCAATGTTATTCAGATACAGTCGTAACAGAGCCAGACCCCAGCAGAAGATGGACTACAGAAATATCAGAGACGCTGAAAAGTACTTTATACAAAGCAAACAGAACAGCCTGTTCCAGGAATCTCTTCCTGCCCTGACTCTGCAAGGTTTTCTAGGAGTAGAGAAAGAAAGAAGAAGAAGAAATTAATAATGCAATATCTAGTACATGACAGCATTAATAAAGAAAATTTTACCTGCATGGGTTGCAAATTTCCGTAGTAACTGTTGGAAAAAGAGCTGTCCACCATGTCGCAGGCTTCCTTGATATATTTAAGCTGGAAAACCCCAAAATATGATATTTACTTGCAAATAAATATGTCTTAATGTATATATATGTGTAAAAAGTAATTTTCTCAATGGGGTATAAAAATTAGATTTGAGTTGAGTTGAGCTGATTCAAGAACCAACATCACATAAGTGCCCCGTCCCTATCCTCAGCAGCCAGTGAAGAGTTCCAATACTATGGTACCAGTAGCATTCTGATTAAACGCCCATCTTGCCTTTCTGAGCCTGGAGCATCTGAGCCTCCCGTCACTCCGCTCTGCATCAATCTCACCAGACTGTGGTGATCTATCTGCTCCTCCAAACTGTACACGCTCTCCCACGAGGCACTAACCACGTCAGCCTTATCATGCATCAGTATTCCACCAAGTTATGCAGTGCCAGCCAGTCTGTCCATATGTTCATTTCGCAACACACTGGCATATCCCAGTGAAAAAAATCCAGACAATACACTTTGAAAACTAGGTCATCAACCATTAAACATAAATGATGTGCAAGAATTAAGATGGACGCCATTGATAACTAATTATAATTTATGATGATCAGATTGAGTGAGCCATACTAACTCGAGAAGAATGTGCAGTTAAAACAGATGCATGCCAATTAAGGAAACTGTTAAATTGTGCCTTAACTTCAGAGTGCAAAGTAGAATGAATTATTTAAACTCAGAGTAAATAAGAAAGCTCAGTCTTGTTTCCAGTCCTGTGAGATTCTTGTCTTATGGTGCTTGGTATGTGTGAAGTGAATGTACGCATGAATGAAGTGAATGTATGAACAATCTGCTGACCTTTTTCTTGAAAAAACCTGGCAATGCTGGTAGCATCTATAAATTGGGATGGATGAAATTGTATGCTGTAAAACAGGTGTGCATGCAACATTCAGGTTCTGAAACAAGACTAAAGTCTAGAGGTGCCAGAACCAGAACTTTCCACCTGAGTTTATAGCCAGTGAACATAAAGAAGAGAAGAAGCGATCCTCAGGCTCACATCGCTCTGAAAATGGGGCACCTAAAAGCCTCTTTCTCCAACCAATTATTCAGTCCTTTGTGCATTTATAGCCAATGTATCAAGAGGAGAGTCCACAGAACTAATACTGAACTTTAAAGGTAGACAACAAATCAAATGAATTGGCCATGTAACAAGATTTACACCAAACAGGGCACCACAGACAGCAATGATATACAGATACAATGGTATCTAGAGGTCGACTATAGAGAATATTGACCGCAGAAATGTCAAAGACACTAAAAAGTATTTCATACGAAGCAAACAGAAGTGCCCATTCAAGAGATCTCCTCCTCCCCTGCTGCCACGAGGCATTCCAGGAGCAGAGAAAAGAAGAATGAGAATCATCCTCAATTTCCTGTATCTAGCTTTGCAAAAGTCTGCCTCTGCTTCATTTTCACAAGAGTCATCTTCAGGAATATTATATGAACCAGAAAAATGTTGTATTTGGTCAAGTAATCACTCGCCCTGCAGTGGAAAGCTCCATTGTGTCAACAACCCACCCATTTTTCCAGTCATCCTTAGATCTACCACCCATATTTCCGTCCATAGTTAGATCTACCCCCATATTTCCAGCCATTGTTAGATCTACCACTCATTTTTCCAGCCATAGTTAGATCTACCACTCATTTTCCAGCCATAGTTAGATCTACCACTCATTTTTCCAGCCATAGTTAGATCTACCACCCATTTTTCCTGTCACAGTTAGATCTACTAACCATTTGCCAGCTATAGTTAGATCTAAAACATCAAAATTACACACACAATCATATTTTGTGGTACAAACAGGCAACTTACAAACTCAATCCTCTCCCTCGGCAGACCAATGGTAATAGGTTCCTGCACATGACTTATCCGGGTCACAAAAATCTGGCCTTTACCAGGGTTTGATGGATCATAATTAGCAATGGTTATTTGCACCACTGTCCAATCTGAAATAGCAACATATAAACATGTCCATATCATTACATACAATCTTTAATTAATTCAACAGTTGAATGTTAAATGTTGAATTAAGAACTGATGTCACAGCACTCGGGACACTCCCCTAAGCGCTCCGTTCCCATCTTCAACTGCAAGTGGAAGAGTTCTAATTCCGATGTACCAGCAACTCTCTAATGGTACAATGGTCTCGTCTTTCCCTTGAGTGTTCACTTGCTCCCAAAGGACCCTCACAAAATTTAGCTTATCATACATCAATTCACCACCAAGTGCTGCAGTTGATTCTCAAGACACAACATCTAATTTGAGAATGGAGGTGGAGGCAGTCACTGCAGGTTCAGAAAGGTGGAGACAGGCATGCTCCTTGTAGAATGGCAAGCAACACTTCAGAGTTCCTGGCTAGTTAGCATCCTTTGGATACTAACTATCCAGGTTATATTGGTTTGTTAGGAAATTAAAAGGCAGATAAAATGGCTGATCCTGCACCACTTGATGATGTAAAGTTTGGCTTACACCGGTGTTTCTCTTGGCCAGAAGTTTTGCCTTGATACGCTGTATTTGGGAGTCTTTGAGGACATGATCTGTTGTCTTAGGTGCTAATCCACAAGTACACATGGCTGATTCCCTAATCTTAAATGTGTACATGCAGCTGCCAGGTAATTATTTGTGTACATAGCTCAATTCAATATCATGGATGTAATCCAAACCAGCATATTTAGCCTCTGCTGTCAATTTTTTATTTCTTTTTTTTTTTCAGGTTTCTTTTAGGCATCATGTAATTATATCATACAGTTTGTTAATTATTTAACCGTATTAATCAAGGCAAATTAAAAGGTCTGAATGAAGGACATAAGGTCTGAATGAAGGACATAAGGTCTGAATGAAGGACATAAGGTCTGAATGAAGGACATAAGGTCTGAAACAAAAACATGGGAACACAATCCATTGGTGAATAAGTAGGCAATGTACAAAAAAAAAAGAACCCAGACACCTCTATGACATCCTGACCCACAAAAGACTGCAGGTTTAACCAGCCTGGTGCAGTTGTTAAGAGTGCTCCAAATATAACTTCTTCAGAGGTTGAGTGGGATGCCTGGGTGTTTTACTGGGGTATCTGGGTTTTTGAATAGAGTATCTGGGTTTTTGAATGGGGTATCTGTGTTTTTGAATAGAGTATCTGGGTTTTTGAAAAGAGTATCTGGGTTTTTGAATAGAGTATCTGGGTTTTTGAATAGAGTATCTGGGTTTTTGAATGGGGTATCTGGGTTTTTGAATAGAGTATCTGGGTTTTTCAATGGGGTATCTGGGTTTTTGAATAGAGTATCTGGGTTTTTGAATAGAGTATCTGGGTTTTTGAATGGGGTATCTGTGTTTTTGAATAGAGTATCTGGGTTTTTGAAAAGAGTATCTGGGTTTTTGAATAGAGTATCTGGGTTTTTGAATAGAGTATCTGGGTTTTTGAATGAGGTATCTGGTTTTTTTAATAGAGTATCTGGGTTTTTGAATAGAGTATCTGGGTTTTTGAATGGGGTATCTGAATTTTTGAACTGGGTATCTTGGTGACAAACCTACAAACTTTTGATGTCACCAGCTGGAAAGAGAAGGCCAACCAGAGAGATGAATGGAGGCAGGTCATATCTGCAACAATGAATCTCAAGGGCTTGGAATGCTAACAAAGAAGAGTACACAAACCTCCAGGAAATGCTGGTACTGCTCTGTAAGTCCTGTTAAGGATATACATTTATCTTTGCTCTTTAAAGACATAAACTGTGCAGACCACGAACCATTTGTGAAATGTTTAAAAAATGACAAACAAAACAAAAAAAGAGATAATTTGAGAAAGAAAAAAAATTAGAAATTCCAGGAACTATTGGAATAACACCTATAATTAAAATCATTAAAAAACAAAGACCGACATGCTTTGGTCATTTAATAAAAATAAATCCAAAGATGCCAGAAACGAGAGCATACAAAATTAAATTAGAAATATCAAGAGGTAGGGGCGACCAAGAAGAAGATGGGTTAAAGGAGTCACAGATACCTTGAGACTGCACAACATCACAATATACCGGGCCGCTGAGCATGCTAGGGGTCAGAAACCAGTCGTCTGTTAACATGTCACACCTAGCAGCACAAAGCAAAAAAATAGACAAAAGAAAGAAGAATTCTAAAAAAAACACTATTATTTGTAAATAATTAACTGTGCTGACATGGACAATTTTACCAGAAGGGCTACATACCAATGGGTAAAGAGGCCACTCTGTGTTTGAAATTCTTTATTACATCACCGCCAAACTTAAGCTCCCGCATGGCTTCTTCTATTGCTAGCTTGTTCATCAATGTCTCGGGTGGACCCATGACTTTTGAGAATTGGTTGCTTATGTAGTAGACAAGAAAAAGGTGGACTTTAAATGTACACTGCTGAGATGTAGTTTTGTAATTTGTTATGATATATACAAAGCAAATTATTCCTCTCCATGATGCATAATAGCAGAAGTGGTTTATGATGATGATGATGATGATGATGATATATAAAGTGCTCCATAAGTCTTGTCACTGCAAGAGGTTTTAAATAATTGTGTACCTAGTCATGAGAGTTATGTAATTCATAATCACTGAAGAGGGAGTTATGAAACACCTTATACTTTACTGTACATATACCAGTTCAGTTTGAAAGGGGCTAGTTCTGTAGTCAGAACATTAGGCTTACATATAGGAGAACTTGGTTTGAATCCTCAGTAAGATTATGGATGTTTTTTTTCTTCGTTTTTCCTGTTGAGGCCAAAATAAACATCTTAAGCTGGACAATTCTCATGTACATGCAGTCATTGCATCAGACTCCGTTAACAGGCTTCAAAAGATCACAACAGGAAGTATGCACTCTGAATGGGTAGAAAGCATTAGAAAATCGCACTTAACCTCCCTCATCTGTATCTCTTATGTTATGTTATCACAATAAATGTCTTTGCACATTGGGCATCCCCATGCATGCTCAGTCCTCTGATGCAGCAGCCACTTCAAGGTACCTCTACTTATTGTTCTCATGGGGAGTTGGTTATAGTATCTCCTGTCTTTACCTCATAGACGGCATAGTCATGCTTCACCAAGCTTAACTTCTCTGTCATGAAGTCGTGTTAGCGTCATAAATTTGCCATTATCTCCCAACGTAATCCGCACGGCGTTGATGATATCAGCTCTGTCCATGCTTTTTCCCATTTGCATTGATGCATTACTTGCCAGCTGGTCAGCTCTTTCAATACCATTTACTCCTGCTTACCCAGGTGTGTAGATCCAGATGATGGAGGTTTATTGTGACTTCCAAATGCTTTCTAACCATTCGGAGCGGAGACTACCTCTAGATTTTTCTGAAGCATGTTTATAGAGTCTGAAACAATTACCGCATATGTGGCCTCTTGTTCTGCTACCCAAGCGAGTGCTCTGGTAACAGCAGCTCTCTCCATGGTCATGCTTGACGTAGTCGTCTGGTAAGCACCGCTATCCTCCTATATTGTTTTTCCCATCCTTTGTGCTGTGTATGCCCATGCTGATCTTGACCCGTGCTTCACTGACCCATGTGTAAATGAGGACATCTTCTGCATGTGAGTGCTGGTAAGTCAGTGCTCTAATCTCGGCGTCTACGGTGGCAAGTATCTGATTCCTGCAGTACCTCCCCAGTGTTTTGACAACCTTAGACATCTGGATTGACACACCTGTTTATGCTGGCATAAAGAGTTAAGAACTAGCAGACTAACTGGCAGAGCAATGCATACATAAAGAAGAATGGACAGAACAGATATTAATGTTGTATGAACTGAGCTAGTGGATAATGAGAAATCTCTGATACTAACACGATTGAGTGAGCTGGGAGTAAAACATGTTAAAGAATGTGTATGTGAAATGCAGGGCTAAGATAGGAGATATCAAAACCAACTCCTCATGGGAACAGTCAGTAGAGGTACCTTGGAGTGGCTGCTGTATCGGAGGACTGAACACACATGAGAATTTCTAATGATGTTGATTGGTTGATTGTGATAAAATAAAATAACATAGATGGTTCCTCCCAGTGTGGGTTCTAAGGTTCTACTGTGGATGGGGGAGGTTGTGGGTGGGGGGGGGGGGCATTAGACCCCAAGCACCCCAACAAGCATGCCATAAAAGTCAGCTAATTAGGGATGTTTCCTTTAAAGTTGGAGTGCATCTGACAGAGACGAGGAACCAACAGCCTGCATAAAATCAAACTGGATCTGTAAAAGGAATATGCATGCACAGCTCAAGTTTTAGATCATGACCAAAGTCCAGAGGTGGATGAACAGCCAAAAGCTTTCTGAAGATTAGACCCAGAGTTTTCTTCTGGTTATTATGCAACAGTATGCAGTAAATCTACATTTCTTGTAGTCTTCATTTTCTTTTCCATAAAGTACTATACACAAAGCAAAACAGAAGGCTTTGTTCCAGAGATCTCCAGCTGCCCTGATGCTGTGAAGCATTGCAGGAGTAGAACAAAAAAGAAGATCAATGATTTTCCTTACAGCAATAGTGTATCATTAGACACTTTGTGGTAAGTGCTGACACTTTTTTTTAGACACTCTATAGTGAGTACCAGCCATGTTGTGGGTTTAAAAAAAAATTCCAAGACAAAAGAAATGGCTAAATCTATCATTAGATCATTAGTTCAGTTATCTTGTTTTTTAACACATCTTGCAATCTCCAATAGCATTCATTAGTCTGTGTGCTGACACCCATCCATGGCATGACAAAAAAACTGAAATGAATTTTTCTGTCTTCCATATCTTTCCATTTGTCACAATTTTCAATATTGTATATAGCACAAGGTGGTTGAAAAATGCCTTTTCTGATGTCTATGATAATGTGTCTTAGCCCTTTCAAAAGATTCTGATTTCTCATTTTAACTGACACGAATTTCAAGCATTCTTCTATTTGTCGCTGCTAATCCATTACCATCCTGCATTTGGGAAGTCAATTAATGTACACTCTGAACTTCAACAGCATTTCCGCCACTGTTTTTTAAAATGGGAATAAGACAGCTTATCTCCTTAGCCTATCTGCCTCCATTGCTATCTTTATCAGAAGTTTGCTATACAATGAAAAGCGTTACCTCCGGCTTGTTGCTTCTTTGTAGACCTTTGTACATTTCAATTCCCACCTAAAGGAAATAAAAGACCTGGCAGCTGATCATCTCTGCAGTGGTTAGTGAAGGAAGAATTATGGGCTAGGCAGACATACTGAATGTGCTGGTTTCCAGAGGTGTTGAGACAAAGGGGTCAGAGACAATGAACCATCTGTTAGAAATGGGTATTAAACGAGGACAGGCATACAGGATTTAAAAAAAATAAGAAGAAGATATGCCAGGAAATTCCTACTGGGCATGCTGAGCTTCCAGACACTGAGATGAAACAAATGTGGAGTCTAATCTTACCACAGGTTGCTACAAAACTGCAAAGACATCGCGTGTTGAAATGTCACATGCATAGAATCCATCAAATGAGCAGCAATTTCCAACTGTAGTGAACAGGCCTGCTTGGTCCCCCATGCTATAGTAAAAAAAAAAAAAAAAAAGAGAAAGAAATGTGCCAATTATGATCTTTTCTCATACAAGATGTCACAGCTATTTCTTGTACAATCAAGTACAGATAATACATCAGCTATGCAGTATTAAGTAATTAAAAATAATTAATAGGTATAAATACATATTTCTGAAATAGAAAACACTCTATATGTCCCATTACAACTCAGATGAGTTGAATATGATATTTTTTATTTGAATTATTACTACCATTGACAATTTTCTAATTTCTCCAATCAGATTATGTCAGTGGTTCTCAAACTTCCTAATGCTGC
>CAJHNH020008466.1:220472-297972 GCA_905116865.2 Candidula unifasciata
TCCTGCAAATTCTGTGTGGTATCATCTGACTGTGTATTTACCCTCTCATCATCACTAGACAACAGCCGCAGAGTGAACTTAATGATGTCGAACCCAAGTGGCCGGTTACCTGGACCAGTCCCCACATATTGCTCATCCTCACTGTAGAGTTTCTTCAGAACACTTAGGTAATGCATGCTACATTTCAACAGCAAAGCTGAAGCCACTCTAACATTGCTCGTGTGAAATCCCCCTGCCTTCCTGCCTACCCTTTCAGCAATGTCCAACATGATCGCAATGTGTTCAATTTCTGGAATGTGTTCAATTTCAGATGTGAGGTAAACATTCTGAAAATGGATTTCGGCACATCGATATGCACTTTCAGCTAACACTTTGTTACTATTTCTGATATCTTGGCTTAGAAATGAAACTTTCAGCCCAATGTTAGTGAAGAGTTCTGTCATGTTAGTGCATGGAGGCATTGCAGTAAATTTATCGGCCATATACAGTGAGCAACACATTAAGCTGGAAATAAAAGAAATGGACTCCTTCTGCCGCCATAACATCTGAAAATAAAAATAAGATACTGTTAAAAAACAAATATTAATAATAATAATAATAATTTAAAAAAAAAAAATAATAATTGCATCACTGCTGTGAAGCTAAAGTCTTTTTCTTTTTCGCACTTACCATCCTTAATTCCAGTGGAAAGTTCTAGTTTTTTTTAATCCAACTCTGGTTCCTGAACCTGATTGTTGTGTGTACATATGTTTTACAAATCTGATATATGTGTAGCCTATGCAGACTGTTGGTTTCTTCAGGCAGATTCATTTTGCCTTCGAAGAAAGACTCCAGTTAGTCGACTCATGACACACTTGTTGAGGAAGCAGTGGGTCTATTCTTGCTTTCGACACAACAGGCACCCCAGACTCCACACTGAGTATCAAGCTAGTATCAAAAAATTAAATCACTAAATAAAATAATGACCTGGCTGTCTTTGTAGTGAAGTGATTAAGCCATCTGCCTAGCAATCTGAAGTCATTGGTTCATTCCTAAGATGCACCATTCAGTTCAGAATGCAATTTTATTGAGATCCTTACGAATAAATGCTAGAAATACATAGCTGGTTCTTTGTGTAACCCCTGGGCATTCAGCTAGCCATTCTATGGAGAGACTGAGCCATGTGGATTATAAAGTAATTGCAGTTCCACCTACACAGCAAACATGCTACCCCATAGCTGCTGCACTCCTGTAGCTCTTGTGCCAACAAAAACCACAGAGAATGTCCATCATTGTCACTTGTATTGAAAATTCACACAAACTCCTAGCTCAGCAAATCCAAAAGCATACACACATATTTAATGCAAATGGCAGCAGTCAGAAGTGCCAAAACAAACAGTACAACACTAGAAATCCAACCATAGTCGATGAAAGCAGCAATTAAAACAGATCGGTAGCTGCATACCCAATTGATCGCAAAAGGAGTCACAAGTTCTCTGGCAACAGGCCACTCACCATTTTCTGAATCTGCAGTTCACAACAAAATAGAGTGAAAAAGCACTGCAAAATAAATCCACAGCACACAGTTTTCCCACTGTACTTAACTCAATACCTGGGCGAAGGAACTATATCTTGTCAGGGAACATATGGAGGAGACTGCAACAGCTATTTTCAAAAGCAAAACGCCCTGTGTGGGTTCCGGGGCCATAATTTATGGAAAACAAGAATAGACCCACTGCCTACCCAAAAGCATGTCGTAAGAGTCGATTATTCCGGAGCTTCCCTGAAGTCGGAGTGCATCTGCCTGAGAGGCAAGGAACCAAAAGTCTGCACACAAATGTGTCAGATCTGTCAAACGAATGTATATG
The DNA here is from genome assembly GCA_905116865.2 of Candidula unifasciata. Lineage (NCBI taxonomy): Eukaryota > Metazoa > Mollusca > Gastropoda > Stylommatophora > Geomitridae > Candidula > Candidula unifasciata. Next base: position 222,320 of record CAJHNH020008466.1, read on the forward strand.
CAACACTCAGGTTCTGAAACGGGACTGCAGTCCAGAAGTGGACGAACAACCAGAACTTTTCACCAGAGTTTACAGCTGGTGACCGCAAAGAAGAAGAAGAAGAGAAACAAAAACCATGAAAAAAAATATGGGATAAAACCCGAGGAAATGTTCTCTTAACTTTAACAACTGTGGCCAGAATGCTGAACAATGGGGTAGGAGGAAATGAACATAAATTATCCACGTGACTCCTCTAGCTGGTATCTAGGATTCATCTTCTTGTATAATTTATTGACTAAAAATTTTATTTTGAAATGTTGTAGTGTTCCACTCTAGAACTTATTTCTAGCAGGCTCAAAATATGGAAAGTATTATTATCAGTAAATTAAATAGCAATATCCTGTTCAACACATCTAGGTTATAAGTGGGGTATTCCCCATGTGGGTTGTGGGGTCCCTCTGTGGGGAAACAAGAATAGACCCACTGCTTCCTCAAAAAGCATGTTGTAGGAGTCGACTAACTGGGGTTCTTCCTTCAAAGTGGGAGTGCATATGCCTGAGAGGAAAGGAACCAACAGTCTGCATATAGATAAGTCAGATCTGTTAAATGGATGTGCATGCAACACTCAGGTTCTGGAACATGACTAAAGTCCAGAGGTGGACAAACAACCAGAATTTTCTGCTGAGGTTTATAGACAGTAAAGACAAAGAAGAAAAAAGGAAGACACAATTTTTTTCATGTGTATACAATCTTCTTCTTCTTCTTCGCGTTCACCAGCTGTAAACTCTAGCGGAAGGTTCTGGTTGCTCGTCCACTACTGAACTGCAGTCCTGCTCCAGAACCTGAGTGTTGCGTGTGCATCAGTTTTACAGATCTCATTCTCTTGAATACAGACTGTTGGTTCCTTGCCTCTCCGGCAGATGCACTCCGACTTCAAAGGAAGATCCCCAATTAGTCATCTCTTATGACATGCTTTTGGGGAGGCAGTGGGTCTATTCTTGTTTTCCCCACAATGGGGCCCCGGAACCCACACGGGGGATGTGTATACAATGACATGAAGAGCATATAGAAGACATAATACTATTGTTAATTTATATAACAGATCATACCTCTGCCTGGAAATTCATGATGTTAATGCAGGAAACCACAACCTGAGACTGACAACAGTGGCAACAGCCATTTACGTCAGCAACAATAAGATATTGTGGTGGCCTCCTGACATTTGTGTCACTTGTATATTCTACGGCTCCCAGAAGTTCTGAAATTATGTCCTCCCTTACATCTGTGTAAAAAAAAAAAAAAGAAAAAAAGATTGGAACAATGGAATACAAATAATGCTGACACAAACAATAAATTGCACAATTTTATTGCCAGGCATATTTTGCTGTATCTCACCAGGTGCGTTACTACAGTTACATCAACATAAAATGAAGCCCCATCATGTAGCAGGTCCTTTGCAGAACATCGCTCTCATTACAGTTGCCTGAAAATCTGGCTCTCGCTAGTTCTCCCACTTCATGCACTTTCACACTCAAGGAGTCACCTATATCATGTGCCCATCTTTGTGTCGGTCTGCCCCTGCCCCTCCTTCCTGGTACAATGCCTTCTGCTATAATTTTTTCGAATCCATCGTGGCGCTTGATTTGACCAAAATATTTCAGCTTTCGAGAAAGGATGCTGTTTATTAGCCAATCTTCCTTGATGTTCAGATCTTTTAGGATGTCAATATTTCTCATCTTCTTTGTCCAAGATATTCTGAGAATCTTTCTATAGCATTTCAGCTCAAAAGCTCCTTTTCATAAAATGAAGCACAAAACTGAATAAATCCAACTGAAATGTGAATGGCTTCTTATGATGTATTGTGTTTGTCTAGTCACCAAAAGTTCACTGTAGTCACATGACTTACCAGGGTAACTTTAAATTTACTATAAACTCTGTCTGCTTGCAAAGGAGGGGGTTGTTAATTTTAACTATTAAAGCTTCAGCCATTCTCAGCAGTCGCCTGTTCAGTGTGTGGGGAAAGTACTGTCCTTGTCAGTTATGGAATAATAACAAAGAAATAGTTATATCATTGTTGTGTGCTAAACTCACTTGGTGGTTCAGTTGTACCAGGCGCGTGATTGCCAGGGCCGGTCGGGGAGGTGCTAGATGATGATGATGGTAGAGCAAATGCAAAAGGTCCACACTCTAGTCAGCTATTATGTATAGGTTATTAGTGACCCAAAGTGCGGGCACATAACCGAGGTGTTTATTAAAGGCTACTGGTGACCCCAGGAGGGGGGCCTGTAGGCCGAAGGTGTTAATGTTGTGGACTCACGTCAAGTTGAGGCTAGGTGTCGCCCTTTGAGATGATACTGCCTTGAAAGTATACCAATAGGTATCAGGGAGCATTAGTCGGACAGTAGTTCTGTAATCCCCAATTCAACTTCATCATCCCACCCATGGTTACACATGGATCTCACATTCTCACTAACCCTCCGGTTTCTTCACAATCCCCGTGGAGATCACTATTAGCCATTAATCTCAAAAAAGCCGTCTCACAATTTAACCGTGTGGACCTTTTGCACTCACTCAACCATCATCATCATCTAGCGCCTCCACGCCTCTGACGTCAGGTACAACCGAACCCCCCAAGTGAGTTTCGAACACAACAATCATAATAAACATTTTTTTTCTAAAAAAAATTAAGTGTATTTGTGTTCGTACTTGTGCAATTAGATATTTATGTATGTGACCTGATTACTTGTATGCACCAGTTAACGTATTATGCCTGTACATTTTATATTTGGAAGCCATTGTAGATTCAGGTCCCAATAGTGCCAGACTACTCTTTTCTTCAAAACTTACCTTGGCTCCCAGGTTGATACAGCCCCAAACTGGTACCAGATAAAAGTCGTGAGACTTAAAGGTGGCTGGTATACCCAGTTTCGTCCTTTTCAGGACGAAATTTTTTGTCATTTGAAGCCCTACTCTGGCTTTTGCCAGGGGCCGCAATATAGGCAGGCCATACATATGGCCAAATGTCTGAACGCGGTTTCTGGGACCTCTCCTCGGCGATTCTCATCCGCATGGTGGCACTTTGTGTCATCGGGTGTTTATCGCTTGTGTGATGTCCTGGTGGGGTAGAAAGTCAGTCAGTCAAGGTGGCTGGTATGGTGCTGATATTCCCTCATCAAATTCCAGTTAGTTTATAAAATATATGTCTTCCCTATATGCCAGGGCTTTTCAACTAAGTTTATCTCAGGGGCCAAGATTTTGAAAATGAGGATTGTCCCGGTCCAAAAGCCTGAAACTAGGCGTAGAAAAATCATTAATACCGGCGGTCACTTTCTAGGCCTCTGTTGGCCAGATTTGGGCAGCTGAATAGCCCCGCTGTATGCACAATACACCCGAAGGCTTGGAAATGCCCCCTTTTCTTCATTCCTTATATTTAGTTGGGCATGCTTAAACACACATCAACACATTAAAAAGGATGTGTAGTTTGGCCCTTTGGATTTAGTATACCCATTATTTTGTTGAGTTTACAACTGATTCATTAAAGTATCAACTATGATCTTCTGTGGTGAGGTCATTGGCAAGTGAAAAAGTATAAACAAAATTTGTATTGAAGCTATTAAATAAAATGAAACCACTTTAATTCTCACCGCTTTTCTCCTCACAAGGGCAAGAAGTAGCTTCCTGATCCTGGTAAATTGGTCCATAGCCATGGCCCATCCCCTCTATGGGTACAACAACTACTGATGGTTTCCGATGTTGATGTTGAAGACAAGGTTTCAAAGGTGAAATATTGCAGTTTATGAAGACCTGAGCATTCTGCAAAGAAACACACATGAAGAGTTGTAAAGATGTATTGGTGGAAACCAGTGAAGGAGGTGACCAATTGATAGTGAGTTATGAGTTGGATTATCGTCACAGCACTCTGAATAAGCGCTCAGATTTGTTTTACAATATATTCATCAGTGTCATGCAGTTAATAGTGCCAGTCCTTTTTGACTGACAGAGACTTTGTATTCGTCCGGTTTGCCTCTCATGCTTGACTGTGTCGATCTTTACTCCTAATTCTCGTTATTTCCCAAATCCTCGGAACGCCCTATCTATCTAAGGGAATTGACAACATCTACATGATTCATAGGTCAGCCATCTGCAACTAAAGCAGAACATGCCATTCTGTCAGCTCTTTCATTGCCAGCAACACCAGCATTATCTAGGACAAATATAAAAGTAAATGCACACATAGGAGAGTTTCACAAAGACTCAGTCCACTGTTTGTGTATTGAGCCTGCCTCGACCTGCCAGATCTTGGTCATAAAATCAGTCAGCTCACACAGGAATAGTCCTGTGATTCTAGCCAATTTTCTAATTAAGAGTTTGGTACATTTTGATGTTATGAATTATGAGTTATGATTTGTGTTATCTTCATGGCACTCTAAACACGCCCATAGGTGCACAGATCCCCCCTTCAACATATACATCAGGGTCCCACGGTTGATGATCCCAGTCCTATGCTGGTTGACAAGACTCCTCGTGCATCCGGTGTGCTTCTCATGCCTGGCTGTACTGATCTTTACTCCCACTTCTTGCACTCTTAGCAAAGATGTCGATGTGCTGCTCCCAAAATCCTCAAAACGTCCAACCTCTCTAATGAGGTTAACAATGTGGGCATGATCCATGGGCTGGCCCTCTGTAAAACAAAGCAGAGCTGGCTAATCTGATGATTTTGATGTGCTGGACCAAATGGTGCAGATATTGCAGCCTAGCTTAAACCACAAAACTACATAGCAGGGAGAAGAATAAACTTTGTTGTAATGTGCCTGCCATATTCCATAGGCAATGCTAAAAAATGGGTCGTGATCCCCATGGAATTCATGCAAAAACAGGTTCTCTTAAACAAAAAAAATTACCCGGAGTGCCAATACATTTTTTAGATTTATGTATTTAAAACTGAATAATTTTTTTTTTTTTAAATATATAAAAAGATATTTAAAACAGATATGATTCTTGAGAAGAATGTTGGAGTTACCTTAGACTGCCAGAATAACTAACAATGATTGCCTGGAAATGGCTAATGAAATTAGAACATTTTATACAGCAGTGAGAAGGAGACAAACAAAGTTTTTTGGTCATGTTATGAGAAAAGGAGCATTATAAAATGTTGTGACGGATGAAAAGGTCATGGGTAGAAGAGGCAGAGACATGATGGTGGATCGCTCAAGACAGTGGCATGGAGGAATATCATCAGTGGAACTGATCCAGAACACCAAGGACTGAGTTCTGTGGAGATGCATGAAAGGTTAAGCCAGCTAGCAAGGCACTTGATGATGATGGTGTAGAGGGAGTAATCATTAGGATAAACAGCATAAAGCATTAAATAGAATAACTCCCCTGAACTCAAAATATACTTATTTTGGTTAACCCATGTCTTGACCCTGTGACCTGCGCCCAACAAGGAAGTGAAAGTATTTTTTAAAGAATTCTTAACAAGTATTTTATAAAATAAAAGTATTTATGTTCTGTCATTACCTGCAGCCTCTTTGTGGCTTCTTGGAGGTCATAATAAACTAAGGCACATTCTATCAGCTTGCTATGAAAGATGGTTGCCCTGTAATACAAAAATTGTTCAGCTGGTAAATGAAATTATAAGAACACCCTAGATAAATGAAACTTGTAATGGAGATGACAGAAATTACCTTACAAAATTAACACACACAAAACAAAAATGCTGATAATCTGCCTCAGAAGTAGAAAATAAATCTTCTTGCATGTTAGACAGGAGTCAACTAATTTGGGGCTTCTTTTGAAGCCAGAGTGCATCTGCCTGAGCGGCAAGGAACAACCAACTGCACATAAATAAGCCAGTAAAATGGATGTACACGCAAAATTTGGGCTCTGGCACAAAGCCCAAGTAGACGATCAACCAGGACTCTCGGCTGGAGCTTATAGTCAGTGAACAAAGAAAGAGACTCAAATCAGAATCAAACATTTTTGCTCAGGATATTCGAGCGTGCATGATAAGGAGCAGGCTGTCAGACTGGCTGCTGCCACCTCTTGGGGTGGTGAGCTGCATTTTGATAAGGTGGGCTGGGCGACGGTGGGGGCGGGAAGAAGGGGGTGTGAATTCTGTCTGGGATTGAATAAACACTGCAACAGAACAGACATAGCGTCTATATCTGGAGAGAATGAGAAAATGATTTTGCTAGCAGTGAACAGAAGGTCTGGATGACATTCTACCCTTACTAGGGGGGGGGGGGGGGGGGGACAAGCAAACTTTCAACCATGTTGCAACAGGAACCATAATAATGGGTACTCTTCGCTGGCTGTTAAGAAGGAGGATGGAGCACATAAGAGGATAAATAAAGTGCAGAGATATCAATTCTTTTTGTGTGTTATGAGAAGGGGAAATGAGTACATTGTGACATTGTCAACCAGTCAATATGTCTGTATGTTTCCCAACACATTGACATCATCATCATCATCATCAGGTGCCTTGCCGACTGGCGTGGGCGATCATGCCTCTCCATAATCCGCGATCTCCTGCAGCATGTATCAGTTCGTGTGCTGACACACCTCCATGCCATGCAACAAGACTGTCAAGCATCTTCTCTCGTTGTCTTCCTCTATCCCTCCTTCCACAGATCTTTCCAGTGGTCACAACATGTTCTATTTTCCCTCTTCTCATAACATGGCCGAAAAATGATGACTGTCTCCTTCTGATGTCACACTGACATACCCATCAAAAATTTACAGAGGACGCTAACTCCCTAAGACCTCTAACGTGATGCTTGCCACTCTGCACAGAACATGCCTTTCTTCGCATTTTTACAGTCATATATGTGTGTGCAGCTGGTTTTCAAGCCAGCAGAAAGCAGCTGTGACTGTCTACACATACATTCTCAAACTAGATGCAAATTATATGCCAGACTTTGTTGTACTTCTTCTCTAGTCCTGTTGTTTTCAGCATCTGGTGGTAGCCATGATACAAGTTGCACTAAGACATCCATCCATTTGCTTTTGCAATGAACTCCACAGAGGTTCTGCCTCTCAACAGTCATATGCAGAAATAATTACATCTCCTGAAAGGGAATTGTCATGAGTCATGTTAGATTATAAATCAACAAGACAAGTTACTTACCAACTAACCAAATACATTTTTTCTGCTATCCAGGCACCTCTTAGAAAATACTTTTGCCCTCGTTGGACATCTCCAGTGTGTGATAACAGCTCTCCCAGAAGTTTCAATGAGCACAAATATTCATGAATCATCTGCCAGGGCCCAAGCATATCATCTAGAAAGAAAAATCTTGAGTCAAGTTTATAACTGACATCACAGCAGTCAGGACTGACCACAGCCAGCTCCAGATATAAGGCCGCACAGCTCAAACAGGAATTCCTAATTTTGTGAGGCTGGCGTGGCCGGTCGGTGGTAACAGTTGTTATCGAGTAAATGTATACATAAACTGAACTACAGTTTAATTAATTTCCAACATGTGTTATTGAATAAATCATCCTTTTGAAGATAAATAAATGGGCTATTAGAAAATATTTATCTTTAAAATGATAATTCATAAGGTTGTTTCTGATTGTTAAAAGTCCGGCTCCATCAGGACGAGAACATATGACCCTCCGATCTGTAAGCCACCTACACCAAGGCATCTCTCTGTGTTTTACAAAGGCCTCAGTTATTATACCTAACCATTATTCCAATCAAAGTTTGTGCTGTGTTTAGTAGTCCATTGATAAAGACTTTGGTCGAAACATTGTGCTGTGTTTGTGAGCACATTTTTCCTTCCCTATGTTGAGCTTTCTAGTCATATTTTGTGTTATATTTAGCATTTCTTGCAATCGGCCAGACTGCAGTCATCCCCTATTTACATCAAACCATCCTTTGCATATGACCTTAACTCTTGCTCCCACTGTGTCTTTTGTGCCTTATATATTTAATGCCCTTTCCAAGAAAACAACACATTGTAAAATGTTTCAAGCTAATTACACATACACTAATGCTTACACTGTGATATATCTTTAGGGAAATAGAATTTAGCTTCTTTAGCACAGATATTCCAATGTAACTCAACTGATGACGTGGCCAGGCACACAGCATTTGGTAATGGCTTGAATAAATCTGCAAGGAATATTTGAAATGAGATGACATTAAGATACTGCATTAGGTGTGACCTCTTCACTGCACACCGGAAATGAGCACAGATATACACCTCCCCCTTCTCTAACCATCATTTAAAGATATTACACATCAACATGAGGGATAATTGCTAGTGCCACCTATCGAGCTCTAGACTTAGAACTGTTCCTTTTTTTTGTCATGTAATATCATCATCAATTGCTTCAGAGGTCTTGGGTAGTTAGCATCCTTTGGATATTTTCTCCAGAATATGCCAGTGTGTTGGGAAATGAGCAAGCAGATAGACTGGCTAAATCTGACTCACTTAGTGAGGAACTGATGTATGACAAGCTGTTGTCATTCCTTTTTTGGAGCAAGTGAATACTGAAGAGTAACAAACTGATCATCACGGTCTGAGGAGAATGGAGAGTTACCAGGGGATCTAGCCGATGCTCAGTGCTCAAGGCAAAGGCGAGTTGGATGTACAATCAGACATTTACCGGTACCATTGGTGTGCTGATTCTTAATTCAACATCTAGTCATGTCACATCAAAAGTTGAGGTTGTGATAGTGATGATGATGACACTTCTCACATCTGTTTAGGGTTTCAACTGTACAATTTCAGAATAGTTATCATCATGTAGCAGGTCCTTTGCAGAACGTCGTTTTCATCACCGTCTGAAAGAAACTCGGTCTCTCATTAGCTCTCCTGCCTCATGTACTTTCATACTCAAGGGGTCACTTATACCCTGTGCCCATCTTCATGTTGGTCGGCCCCTGCCCCTCCTTCCTGGTATCAAGCATTATAGTTATTAGTGGGACTATCATCTTAGAAAGGAGATACATCCTAAAAGATCTAAACATCAAGGAAGATTGGCTAGTGACACCTTGAACAGTAGTTGGCCTAGCAGTTGTACTTTTTTTATAGATTTATTCAGCGTGAAATTAATGTCTTTCTTTTCTTGTTCTTGCTTGTATGTTTTATTGCATAATAACTCTTTCTATCCATATTTTCTCCTCTTTCATTTCCTATTCCATGTTGACCTCATGCCTGTTTAATCGGCCTACTGTTTTGTCTGTCTAAAAAAAAAAGATTCTTCTTCAGCGATCTCTGGTCATGCGCATAATCCACTGTGGGTCATAAACTGGGATGTCTTTTCAAGGTCTCTTAGGTTTCCCCAAAGCTTAGTTGTCAGTTCTACTGGGTGTTGCCATATGTCGCTCCGCCAGGAGAGGACAGTCTTGCAGGACATGTTCTGGAGTCTGTTCAGCACGAAGGCACCGGCAGAGAGCTGTTTGGCTCATACCTAATTTATGTGAGTGTTTATTGAGTCTGCAGTGTCCAGTGCGTAAGCGAAAAAGTGTGACTTGGTCTGTTCTGTTCAAGTGTTTCAGAAAAAAAGATTCAAGAAAAGCCTTTTGATGCAAATGTTCACATTTTTCTGTTTCTTCATAGAGCTTTCTAGTTAATATTTTTTTAAATGAGGGACTAAATGAAAAATAGAAATCAAACCAACCATTTCTTTCTATCAACACTCTAGAGTCTGGCAACATCAAAAATTCTGCCTCCATCCTTTTCATGACAGCTTGGGAAAAGTCAGCGACAAGGCCATCCGCATGACTTGAAAACTGAATGTGGAATGCATCCCTGAGGTGCAGAAAGTTCTGAAGCTGAAATACATAACATGTAAATATGCAGTTATCAATTTTGCATGCTAAGATAAGTAGTTCTTAGTCTCAGTCAGGGTTTCAACATCACTGTGATCGGGTTTCCCCATACTTGCTGCATTCCTGTGTAGTTCATTCATTCATTCAGTAGCATGTCCCTCACGGAACCTCGCTGCCATAACAACCCTCCGGAAAACCTTCCTATCCTGAGCAAGATGTCTTGCGTCTGATACACCAATCTGGAGATCATCCGCCACATCCTGCACCCATCTTCTCCTTGGCCTTCCTCTTCCTCTCTTCCCAGGCATATACCCCTCCATTATTGTTCTCTCTAGACTTCCATGACATTTCAAGTGACCAAAATATTTCAATTTTCTTTGTTTTATTGTCTTTACTGTGTAGTGCAAAGGTTTAAACATCACTGCGATCGGGTTTTCCCATACCTGCTCCATTCCTGTGTAGTGCAAAGGTTTCAACATCACTGCAATCGGGTTTCCCCATACTTGCTCCATTTCTGTGCCAGTGCAAACCAAATAATATGTCCCACATTGTTGCAACTGAAGATATATAGATAAGTAGTTCTACAGATGTTAAATGTGGTAAAACCCCTTTAGAGCTGTGAAAAATGCAAAGAAATACATCCAGAAAATATTACTTGTCCACTTCCACACACATAAAACCCCCCAAAAAACACACAACCAGGGCTTTATAATTGCTACATTTATTCTGTCTAGTAAACTTTTGGGGGATTTAGGGAGGGGGGGGGGGGGTGGGTAAGGAGCTCACCAAATCTAATTTCTATCTTTGTGTATTTTTAACTAATTTCACACAAAAATTCTTAAAATTAAGCGTGCATCCAAACTGAGTAGTCCGAATGTTCAGTACTAGCTACAACAAGAAAAGCTTGTCAAAAACATCAGCAAGGGGAAGTCCTTATTGTCTTCTTCTTCTTCTTTGCGTTCACCAGCTGTACACTCTGGCGGAAAATTCTGGTTGCTCGTCCACTACTGAACTGCAGTCCTGCTCCAGAACCTGAGTGTTGTGTGTGCATCAGTTTTACAGATCTCATTCTCTTGAATACAGACTGTTGGTTCCTTGCCTCTCCGGCAGATGCACTCCAACTTAAAAGGAAGCTCCCCAATTAGTCGACTCTTACATCATGCTTTTGGGGAGGCAGTGGGTCTATTTTTGTTTTCCCCACAATGGGGCCCCGGAACCCACACAGGGGGAGTCCTTATTGTGATAAGGTAGACAGATGTGGGCTGAGCTGTATGCAGTGACAAATAATTGGGCATGACTTCTCTTTTATCAGCTGCACCCAGAGCTTTGTGCAAAGGATGGTCTGTGTCTACAGTTACCTTGAGATATGACTTCACCTGCATCACTTTGTGTCTACCTGCAACAGTTGGCAAACCAAGGATGTATTGCTTACACACCACTGGGGTGTCTCTGGTGCAACCCAGAACGACCCACATAGCTGCATTCTGTATGCGCTCTAGTTTGTCCATCAGACTTTTTGAGACGGTAAGCATTCCCAGGCCATAATCCACCACTGACAGGATCAGGTGCTGATATAGTGTGAAAAGCATTCTCTGCTCTATGTCAATTGCAGCCATAGTCTTAAGTGCACTAAATCCTTTTTTGGCATCTTGTCACAACTCTCTCCACATGGTCCTTAAATGACAGCCTCCTGTCAAATGTAATTCCCAGATACATCAGTTTGCTCTCTCTGTTGACGTTTCTACCATTTATAGTGAGACTTAGGACATTAGCTTTAACGATCCTGCTGTCCAGAGAACAACACAAAACAGACCCCTTTTTCAGGTGGATGACAGCCCTCATTTCTGTACACCACTCAGTAAGTTTTTCTACTGTCACATGTATCTCCCTGGCTGTTTGTTCCCTCTCTTCCCCCTGCCTATATGCAAGTATATCATCCGAAAAAGTCAGTATTTTTCTAACTCATGGTGCTTCTAGGCTTGCAATCTTGCTCGTATACACGTTAAAGAGCACAGGCGATATGGCAGATCCCTGTGGCAGTCCTGGGGCCAAACTGCATGGTTCTAAGATCCATGAGCCCAGTCGAAAAGCAACCCGACATGTATACAGAACAGCTGCAACCCAATTCACCAGCAATGAAGTAGAAGGATGAAGTAGAAAAACTATACTTTCATTCACTACATTCTAACGATAATAATAATAACCAGCTAGTTACCTGTCCAGCATGTAAATGATAAGTGGCAATCGCTACCAGGCCTAACAGTCCAGAATCTTCTCCCAGTCCCACGGAATCCATGAAGATGTCTGTGTTCTCACACTGTATGTGAAGTTCCAGCTGTGGCATCAAGGTTACGATCATTACTGTCAAATCTAAGATGACATCCAATTTTTTTATCTTGACTGCTAATTGATAAGCTGCACATAGTGACCTGGCAGCTGCAAAATTCTGTGGAATATACAAAGAGAATTGAAAAAACTGGCATATCTTGTCTGACCAAAAATAAATAATAAAATAAAGCCAAACTGGCTCAAGTACAAGGTTGCTTAAAACAGTTATGTTTTACATTATAATTACCTTTGGCACCACTCGCCACTGTGGTGTTTCCATCACAAAAAACAAGACATTAAGCCTAAGCGGAAGGCTGTAAGAAACTGCAAGTCTCTTTAGAATCATCTTTATCATTTTTGGGGGGTGAGGGGGAGAGGGGGGGGGGGGGGTGTTCTGTGAGCACTTTAATGTCCATCATTTCTATGTAAAAAAATGTATATTATGCCCTCTGGTTCACATGTCTAAGTTGAAGTAGATTACATTTGACAGTACATATGATTATTTGTGACACCACATATGATTATTCGTGACACCACATATGATTATATGTGACAACACATCTGATTATATGTGACAACACATCTGATTATATGTGACAACACATCTGATTATATGTGACAACACATCTGATTATATGTGACAATACATCTGATTATATGTGACACCACATCTGATTATATGTGACAACACATCTGATTATATGTGACACCACATCTGATTATATGTGACACCACATCTGATTATATGTGACAACACATCTGATTATATGTGACACCACATCTGATTATATGTGACAACACAGATGATTATTCGTGACAACACAGATGATTATATGTGACAACACATCTGATTATATGTGACAACACATCTGATTATATGTGACACCACATCTGATTATATGTGACAACACATCTGATTATATGTGACAACACATCTGATTATATGTGACAACACAGATGATTATTCGTGACACCACATATGATTATATGTGACACCACAGATGATTATTCATGACACCATAAATGATTATTCATGACACCACAGATGATTATTCATGACACCACAGATGATTATTCATGACACCACAGATGATTATTCATGACACCACAGATGATTATTCATTACACCACAGATGATTATTCATGACACCACAGATGATTATTCATGACACCACAGATGATTATTCATGACACCACAGATGATTATTCATGACACCACAGATGATTATTCATGACACCACTTATGATTATTCATGACACCACTTATGATTATTCATGACACCACAGATGATAATTCATGACACCACAGATGATTATTCATGACACCACTTATGATTATTCATGACACCACAGATGATTATTCATGACACCACAGATGATAATTCATGACACCACAGATGATTATTCATGACACCACTTATGATTATTCATGACACCACATATGATTATATCTGACATCACATATGATTATATCCTGTACACAGTGCTGATAACCGAGCAGCAGTTGCACGGGAGTGGCAGGACCTTGTCACTTGCTGATGACCTCTTAGTATATTGACATGGAAGAGATCGTCAAGACATTACCAAGTCATTGCAGAGGGAACTAAATCGCGTCTCCTCCTGGCATGCAGATTCTAATGCTCATGTTAATCCTGCGAAGGCCTCAGTAACGTGGTTCTCCTTGAACACGCATATAGTGAAGGCAGACTTACCAGAAGTGGAAAGTAGTCAACTGTTACCTCATAATTGCTAGTGAAGCAGTGGGTCTGTTCTTGTTTTCCCAGATTACTAATATAAACAAGAAAAGATAATTGCTTGAAAGCTCACCTCAAAATTAATGATGGCAAGCTCAGAAAATTTCCTCAAAAATCTCAGGCTGATATCTGCTCTAGGATTTCCCTCTTCACTGAGAAGATCCCTGCCCACAGAATGAAACCAGCTTGTCCAGATTTCCAACAGAAGTGTAGCCTTTCTTATCAGGGTTTCGCGGCTCACCTGAAAATATGGTAAATGATACCGGTGTTACAAAACAACAATTTACATTGAGAATTTTAAAAAAACTGCTGGCATATTATAAATATTTCAATATATAATTGTGTAATCATACTGAATTTAAAAAATGCAGATGGACACAAACAAAACAATGCACAATTTATTGCTTGACATATTTCAATGTATATCGTCTGGTGCATTACTACAGAGATACATCAACTTATAATGAAGTACAAAAACTGAATTCTTTTCACTTAAATACATAAATTACGTTGTTTCTCTTTCTCTCTCTTTCTCTCTCTCTAGAGAGAGAGAGAAAGAGAGAGACAGAGATAGAGAAAGTGAGAAATACAGTAAAACAAGTGTGTCCAGATTTAGATAAAGAGAGAGAAAATGTGATATGCTTTGTATGTGGTGGATTGTTTCCTTATAGGGAAAACACATTTTTTATTGTACCGTACAGCATGAATTTGTTCTTCTCCATACCTAACAGTTTCCTTCGCTAAGCCACCCGTAAACGCCCAATATCAATCTATTCTGGAAATAGTTTTGTTATAAAAGTTGAGTAGTTATTGTCTGTATTTCTAGGGGAGCTTCATTGACCAGGATGCCATTTAACATGCCTCTGATTTGGAGTAAGTATTTGGATTTTCCATGAAAAATTAAAATGCATTTGTCAGTACATATTAAAATATATATTTAATGTGTACAGAAAAGGTATTTGTTGTTGTTGAAATTTTGAGTTTTATATATATATATATATATATATATATATATATATATATATATATATATATATATATATATATATATATATATATATATATATATATATATATATATATATATATATATATATATATATATATATATATTTTTTTTTTTAATTTATGAAAAATTACCACTTGCGTAATGAGATGCTTGAAAAAAAGTCCCCAACCTAACCATCTAAGATTGAGTGACTAATGATACCTTCAGAAAGATTTGTTGGAACAACAACTTGCACTAGATTTATTGAGAAACAGCAAAACAAAAGGTTTGGACATCTCATTAGATTGCAGCAACATCAAATATCATCACTGGCACTACACTTCAGAAAGATTAGCTTCAAAAGGACAGCCATAAAAATATGCATCAACAACATTAAAGACACTTTATGACAATGCATCAACAACATTAAAGACACTTTATGACAATGCATCAAAAACATTAAAGACACTTTATGACAATGCATCAACAACATTAAAGACACTTTATGATAATGCCTCAACAACGTTGAAAAAAGATACTTTATGACAATGCATCAACAACATTAAAGACACTTAATGATAATGCCTCAACAACATTGAAAAAAGACACTTTATGACAATGCATCAACAACATTAAAGACACTTTATGATAATGCCTCAACAACATTGAAAAAAGACACTTTATGACAATGCACCAACAACATTAAAGACACTTTATGACAATGCATCAACAACATTGAAAAAAGATGCTTTATGACAATGCATCAACAACATTAAAGACACTTAATGATAATGCATCAACAACATTGAAAAAAGACACAATGCATCAACAACATTAAAGACACTTTATGACAATGCATCATCAACATTTAAAGACACTTTATGACAATGCACCAACAACATTGAAAAAAAGACACTTTATGACAATGCATCATCAACATTTAAAGACACTTTATGACAATGCATTAACAACATTAAAAAAGACACTTTATGACAATGCATCAACAACACTGAAAAAAGACACTTTATGACAATACATCAACAACATTTAAGACACTTTATGACAATAACTGGTGCCACCCAGCATGCACTGGATCACAAATTATTCCTCCCCATGATGATTACCCACAGAAGTGATTTATTATGATGACTGTGTAAAGAATTATATATATTTTTTTAAAGGAGGCATTATGATCTTTTATAAAGAAAAAATAAAATGAAAGTGCTGTCAACCCTTACCTTTTGTTCAGTATCAAACACTGTAAAATGTGTCTCCCAGTAGAGGAGAGTTCCTAGAGCCAATATGTCATCTAAATAGGGTAGATTGTGTAATTCTCCCATAACTTCATCTAATTTATATAGGCTTTCAGCATTACTGAAACTTAAAACAAATGAAAATTATTAACAAAAAGGTATATTCTGTAAGAGTACAAATTATAATGTAATCATTTGAAGATCTGTTAAATAGCAAAACAGAAAGGAACAAATATTGTATTTAGAGAAACAAGCATCATAAACAGTCAGCTGCTGTTCTGAATAGATACGTACAATTAGGAAGTCAAACTTCTCTCACCTGGATCTACACACCTGGTAATGCTGGAGTAAGGAGCATTGAATAAGCATACCAACTGGCAGGTAATGCACGATTGCATGAATGGACAGAAGTAGGGTCAGGGCTGTACAGACTAGACCAGTGGTAGACAATGACAAGTCTCAGATGCTAGCCCAGTTATGTGACCTATAAGTGAAGCCTGGCGAAACTTATCTATCTATCTTTGAAGTCAAGATGGTAGACATCAAAACCAACTTCTTCCTCTTCGCCTTCACTAGCTGTAAACTCCAGCGGAAGGTTCTGGTTGTTTATCAACTTTTTAACTCTAGTCCTGTTCAAGAACTTGAGTGTTGTGTGCACATCTGTTATACAGATCTGACTCATTTGTATGCAGACTGTTGGTTCCTTGTCTCTCAGGCAGATGCACTCTAACTTTGAAAGAAGCTCCAAATTAGTTGACTCATATGACATGCGTTTCAGTAGGCAGTGTGTCTATTCTTGTCTTCCCCACTTGTATGTCTGTGTGTTCTGGCATGAACATGAAACTTATCTATGCCATCTTCAACTGCTTCATTTTTCTTTTTCTTTGTTTATTGTTTTTAAAATTTCAGATGAAGTCTAGGCCTGAAAAAGTCAAACAGTTTATAAAGAGTAACAGATGAGATGGTTACGCCATCAGATGAGAATTCCGTGGTACAAAGTGCCACAGAGAGCTGCGTTAAAAAAAATATAATGAACTAGGAAATAGGGAAAAAAACCTGCAGATCAAAGAATGATGGTGACAAGAACAGCCTTAAAGAAAAGATCAACTTATAAAAAACATTTGAAAAAACGCACAGAAGTACTGGAGGAAGAGAAGAAAAAAACCAAATACAAAGAAATTTTCAAATGAAAACCATAAAAGTGTATTAGAAATTACAGTAAAGAATCACCTTGTCTTGAAACCTGTCAATATTAATGTTGAGGATGTCAAGCGCGATAAGCACCTTGAAAAAAAAAAAAGATAGCAGAATTCATTTGAGGTGCCCTTATACACAACAATTTTTTTTCACAATCAATGAAACTATAACAGAATTTATAATGTAACTCATAAAGCTGGTATGAACATACCCCCCCTCTCCCCTTTCACACTTGAAGACCCCTAGCATATCAGTTTTCATACAGTGCTAAGTTGTTCAACAATATGTTAATTTTAACTATTATAAAATAAGCCAACTTTACTTACATTGCCTCATGGTTCAACAGGATGCAGGTAATAACCCTAATTATTGGTTCAGACACCAGGTTCAAATCCAACTTGACAAGTTCCCACACCAAAATCCATGCATCCTGTACCCTCCCGATAGCCAAAAAACGTTCACAGAGAGCTTCATGGTGACCAGAGTATGGCAGCTGGTTTTGTCAAAGATTACAACCATGGGAAAGTTATGGAACACTGGAAGCATCAACAACAATGTTTAACATAAATATAATGTATTACAAAGTAAAGTAAAGGACCCTTTTCCACGCCTTTAGGCGTATTGGGCATACAGGGCTAGACATATTTATAGACCAATCAGCACTCGGTAAGTGATGTGGTCTGCATCACTCTGGCCACCTTTACTTCCCGGACTGATCATGCTTTACTGGATAATTTTTAGAATGACCTAATCAAATTATCCAATGGTTGAGTTAAGAACCGACATCATAACACTCGGCACATTCCCATAAGCGATTTGTCCCTATCTTCAGCAGCAAGTGCACAGCTAGTTATGATGGTACCAGAAATAGTCTCATCGTATGTTCATTTCACCCTCTCCTCTGAGAGAGCCTTGACTATTTAGTCAAACAATGAGTCATGGATGCTTAGTCACACACCAAGTCTTGACTATTTACTGAAGAAATGAGTCATAGTTATTTAGTCACACACTGAGTCTTGACTATTTAGTGAAAAAACTGAGTCATAGTTATTTAGTCACACACCTCAGTCTTGACTATTTAGCGAAAAACTGAGTCATGGTTATTTAGTCACACACCGAGTCTTGACTATTTAGTGAAAAACTGAGTCATGTTTATTTAGTCATACACTGAGTCTTGACGTTTTAGTCAAAAACTGAGTCATGGTTTTTAGTCACACACTGAGTCTTGACTATTTAGTGAAAAACTGAGTCATGGTTATTTAGTTACACACTGAGTCTTGACTATTTAGTGAAAAACTGAGTCATGTTTATTTAGTCATACACTGAGTCTTGACGTTTTAGTCAAAAACTGAGTCATGGTTTTTTAGTCACACACTGAGTCTTGACTATTTAGTGAAAAACTGAGTCATGGTTATTTAGTTACACACTGAGTCTTGACTATTTACTGAAAATCGGAGTCATGGTTATTTAGTCACACACTGAGTCTTGACTATTTAGTCAAACATAGTACAATGACCATTTAGTCGAATTTTCATTCATGAATGTTAAGGCATATTTGTCACATTTTGAGGTTTAAATATTGAGTCAACTGTTACGATAAACAGACAGGGGAGAGATCAGAATCAAACAGCTTAAGAGTTACAAGTGACAGTAGACAAGGTGATCGACTCATGTGCGGAGATAAGTGCTGTAATCAAAACAGAAAAAAGCAACCGTCCTGTGGTGATCTTTGGACAACAGGATTGTTAGAGCTGATGTTCCAAGCCTCAAAATAAATGGCAGGGACATCACAAGAGACAGCAGACTGTGGTACCTGGGAATCACCTTTGACAGAAGTTTGTCTTTCAAGGATCACATAGAGGTGGTTGTGTTAAAGGCCCAAAAAGGTCTTATGCACTAAAGATTCTGGCAGCGATGGACATGGAGCAGAAAATGCTGTTCACACTTTACCAGCACTTAATCATCTCAGTGATTGATTATGGATTGGGGTTAATCACTGTCTCAAATAGTCAGCTAGTGAAACTGGAGCGCATACTGAATAAGCTATGCAGGGGATCCTGGGGTTTACAAGAGACATCCAGGTTGTGAACAAGTGATATATCTTTGCATTGCCAGCTATTACAGATAGGCTAAAGATGCTGCAGGCTAAGTCATACCTCAGAGTAGCTGCAGACAAAGATAACTCTCTGTATAAAGCTTTGGCTGCTGGTAAGGGTCAGAGGCTGAAAAAGGGATAATCATGGATGGCTCAAGCAGAAGACACAATAAGACAAGTATGCATGCTGGAGAACATTGGGCTGGGAGAGAAGTGGGTTAGAATACCACAGGGTCATGGTCAGATTAGGCTAGGAATGCAGAAAGTGGTCAGTGGAAGCTACGGAGGTGGAATTCTAACATTTGATGCACCACAATACTCGTCCAGATTATCTAATTATTTATACAGATGGTTTTGTGTTGAGAGGGAAGAGAAGTGCCTGGGGGTTAGTAGTGAAAGGGAATGGAAAATCTTTAGTGCATGACAGCTTAGCATATGATACCAGAATGTCTAGCATGAGAATAGAGGTGGAGGTGGTCACTGCAGCTTTCTGATGGCAAGAGAACAAGACGCATAATTGTACACAGACTATGAAAGCATGTTGACAAAGGTGACGACAGGGTTGCTTCAAGAGGCAAGCTTCACTTGGAAGGTCACGGGTGGTGAGCATACTTCAGATCTTTTCTCCAGGCTATGCTGGCATGGTGGGGAATGAACTTGTGGTTAGACTGGATGGATCTGCACATTTAGGAACAAGTTACAAAGTCAGAAGATAAACTAGACTATTATGGCCTGGAGAGAATGATGCGCCTAGGTGTGACTACTGAGTCTGGCATCTGGAGGAAAGGCGAGACAAGCATATAACCAAACTACTACCAGTACCATTGGTATAGAAACACATGTGGGAATTCCCTGAGTACTGCAATGTCATTTTTTGACCCAATTCAACTGTTATAAACAGTCACGCCACTTTTCAGTCAGGAATACCCCGTCAACTATTGGTCTCCTGACTACTTAGTCAATTAATGGGAATGACTGTAGTATTTGTTTGTCAGGAATATTGTCAAATTACAAATTTAGTCACCTGCTGAGTCGACAATATTCAGTTAACTTTACATCATAGCACAATGGGCATACCCATAGGTGCTCTGTCTCCCGCACCAAATGTCCTAAGGTGTAGATGCCAACTGTTCCCCTAGCGCCCACTGATTATAAACTCTTCCTTTCATACGTCCCTCCTATGTAACTGACTGTAAGTAAAAGTACTCTAAAGGACCCTTTTCCACACCTTTGGGCAAATAGGGCTAGACCTATATTTTATAGACCAATTAGCACTTGGTGGGTAATGTGGTCAGCATCACGCTTTTATTTCCAATGACTTTACCTGGAACACATTTATGACTAGGTCAAATAAAATTCAACAATACTTACAGACATAAAACTGAATAATAAAAACAATGCATCCCCCCTTTTCCAATTGTAAATTTGAACAATCAAGGCCCACAAAAAATAAATTTACATTTTCTTACCAGTTCTTTAATTTCAAAAAGTGGCCAGACAGGTATGGGTAATGCACAGCGTAGTCTCTTCTGTGCAAGATGTCTTCCCATAATTATAATGTCTGATGCTGTTTAGAATAGAAAAAAAAATGGTACATACAATTTTATAATTAAACTTGGAAATTATTTGAACATTTTAATTTTAGGTTAAAATATGCAGGACTTTTTTTTCTCTAGAAAAAATGTGCCGGTTCTCACTAAAAAAAATTATTTTTTAAAAAAAGTGCTTGTAATCACCACAAAGTGTCTATTATAGTGTCAGTGATAAATGATGCCGTTAAAAAGTGCAGGACTTGTGTACCAGTTACAGAAAAGTAAGTAAGTAAAGATCACTTTTAATGCCTTTAGGCGCATTAGGTATATTGGAAGAGCACCCATACTGTTACAGACCAATTGGCACCAATGTGGTCAGCATTATGCTGGCTGTCTTGACCTCCCCAGGACATACATCCAGATACCAATTTTAGGCTGGGTTGACCTGCCATGCCCCATATGATGATAAAAATCTACGCAGCCAGCAGTGGGTTTTGATTGCAGTTCATTGGAATTACGAGTCGGACGCGCAACGCCTAAGCTACGGACGCTGCTGATACAGAAAAGGTCCTGTATGTATGCACTGTACATATTGTGTATGGGTACATTCATACTTGAAAGGAAAATTCAAGCATTGGAGATGTGATCTATTAAAGGAGTGGTGTTCAACCTTCCTAATGCTGCGACCATTTAATACAGTTCCTCATGTTGTGGTGACCCCGAACCATACAAGTGTTGCTACTTCATAACTTCAAAGGGGACATGATCCACAGGTTGAGAACCACTGTTTTAGAAAGATCCTGTGTAAATCATACAGAGATCACACCACAAATGATGAAGTTCACAACATCAAGATAAAATGGCAACTATAAATCTCTTCAATAAATTTATATATAAAAAATGCAATGGTATGGACATGAAAAAATCTCCAGCAATGTCTCCAAAATTATTTCAATCAATAATTCAGGTGCTGTCTTGACAGTGAACTTTGGCTGCAATGGATCTTCAACATGCTCTGCCTCCTGCCATGGTTGTACACCCTCTCAGACTGCTGCCCAACCGTCTCTTAATGCTGTCCTCCCATTTGTATCGTTGCCTACCTTTTGCTCTCTTGCCTTCAACCTTTGCCTTCATCATGGTTTTTAAAAGTGTTATGTCTTTTAATGTGGCCAAAGTATTTCAGTTGTCTCTTTTGTCATTTCTTTAAGTAATTCTCTTTTCATTTGTTGCCTTTTCAGAACCTTTGTATTAGACTGTTTTTTTTTTCCATGAAATATGATCTACTTTTCTGTACAGCCACATCTTCAGAGACTTAATTCGATTTTCTAATTGCTTGTTCAATGTAAAATTCTATCGATTGTTTCCAAAACATTTTTCAAGTATTATAGAGCTGTCATGGTGTAGTGGCTAGATGCTGGCCTGCGGAGCAGAAGGCCATTGTTTCAGGTCCTGACCTTTTTTTTTAAATGACCTTGGCACCCGGTTTGACCTAGTCATAAATGTGTTCCAGGTAAAGTCATTGGAAATAAAAGCGTGATGCTGACCACATCACCCACCAAGTGCTAATTGGTCTATAAAATATAGGTCTAGCCCTATATGCCCAAAGGTGCGGAAAAGGGTCCTTTAGTTTACTTTTACTTACAGTCAGTTACATAGGAGGGACGTATGAAAGGAAGAGCGTGGCGAGTTAATAATCAGTGGGTGCTAGGGGAACAGTTGGCATCTTCACCTTAGGACATTTGGTGCGGGAGACAGAGCACCTATGGGTATGCCCATTGTGCTATGATGTCTATTTTTAAGTCAGTAATATACATAAAGTAAACCCCTGTCACTATACATCAGCTTAAGAAAAACACTCGATCTTGTATGTACAAAATGTTGGCTACAAATGACATACTTTTTTTTTAGTCGCCTGCATAACTGGATCTTATTTAGCACTGACTGTTCACAATTTGTTTCTCTGCCATTTCCCTCTCAGTTTATTATGTATATCTTCTTATTCTTCTTCGCATTCACTGGCTGTAAACTCCCGGGGGAAAGTTTTGGGTTTTCACCCACCTCTGGACTTTAGTCTTGCTCCAGGACCTGAGTGTTGGGTGCACACCCGTTTCACAGATCTAGCTTATCTGTATGAAAGAGGTCTCTAGTTAGTCGACTCCTAGGACATGCTTGTTGGGGAGGCAGTAGGTCTATTCTTGTTTCCCCACAATGGGGCCCCAGAACCAACACAGGGATACTACATACATAACAAATGAAGTTAATAATTACCCACCGTAGAATTCATACTACTGGGGTGCTTGAACAATACAGTGTTTTAACATTAACATAACTTAACAGTCGCAATCATCCCATTAGCAATTAGCTTATATTTTAGCAAACAGAAGATATCAGTCCTGAAGTCAGTGTTATTTAACATGAAAGACTGTTTTTATATTCTTTAAAATGTAGTTTGATGACATCAAGTGTCATCATCATCATGTAGCAGGTCCTTTGCAGAACGTCGCTCTTATCAGTCTGACTGTAAGAAACTCGGTCTCTTGCCAGCTCTCCCGCCTCATGAACTTTCACACTCAAGGAGTCACTTAATTCATGTGCCCATCTTCGTGTTGGTCGGCCCCTTTCCCATCCTTCCTTGTACCGTGCTTTCTGGTATAATTTTTTCCAATCCGTCGTGGCGCTTGATATGACCAAAATACTTCAGCTTTCGAGAAAGGATGCTGTTTATTAGCCGTCTTCCTTGATGTTCAGATCTTTTAAGATGTCAATATTTCTCATCTTCTTTGTCCAAGATATTCTGAGAATCTTTCTATTGCATTTCAGCTCAAAAGCTTCTATTTAAGGACTGAAAGATAGTCCATGACTCACATCCGTATGTAGCAACAGGGAAGATGCATGCTCTCAAAATTCTAATTTTGATCTCCTTGCTGGTGCTTAACCATAGACTTTTAAGGGTGTTAATCTGAATCAAGCGTCACGGGGGAAAATAGTCTGTGATCCTTTGCTTGATGGGTGGCAACAGCTATTGTCATTCTGTGTCATTGTAGAAGCTCTTTATTGTCATCAATCCTTCTCCTCCTTTTGTTTTCACTTTAGAACTGTGACTTCTTGTTTTTACATTAGATCTTTTTATGTCTAGCACCTACATTGGTATTGTTCTGGGTGCATTTTTATTAGATAACCAAAACTTCTCAATAAATTTGCTGCATGTTCCAGTCTGTCTGATAATATCATTCCTTGCCTTTTCTTGGATGGTTGAGTTGACAGAAAGTCCTTATCTTAACGTACATTAGCCTTTGATAAAGTCCAAGTCTGGCACCAGTAGCAGTTTGGATGTCTTAATAAATAATGTTGTCAGTTGGTACAGAAGTCACCAGTGTAGGTTCCGGGGCTCCATTGTGAGGAAAACAAGAATAGACCCACTGCCTCCCCATAAGCATGTCGTAAGAGTCGACTAATTGGGGAGCTTCCTTTTAAGTCGGAGTGCATCTGCCGGAGAGGCAAGGAACCAACAGTCTGCATTCAAGAGAATGAGATCTGTAAAACTGATGCACACGCAACACTCAGGTTCTGGAGCAGGACTGCAGTTCAGTAGTGGACGAGCAAACAGAACTTTCCGCCAGAGTGTACAGCAGTCCACTGGCTCGTTGGTATCTTGTTTCTGTTTCCCAATCTATTCTCTCATCCATCCTGCTTCAGATGTATACCATTCAACCATACATGCAGCAGACCAGGAATTCTATTCAACTGCATTATTTAGTTCCAGTTGTATTTACTATCATATTTTATCTTGTGCAAAGATCTACTCAAACCCTAGAAATGAGACTGTGTTGCGTTGAAGAAAATGGCAATTGTGGATTGATATAGATCTCCAAAGTAATGATCGCTGAGTGTTGTAGATACGGTGGTCATTGAGAAAGGACATAGCACCATATACCATTGCATGAGTGGGTTCCATTATTTTATACTTACTTGCTTTTGTGTAGGTATCTGGGCATATAAACTTCAAATGAAGAATCAAGTAATTAAATATAATTATGGCAGACATTCCAAGCTGTTCTATGTCATGAAACATTTCTTGATCTGGTAATAGAAAGAAATAAATGGAAATTTTATTAGATTAACAATAAAATAAACATTGAAAGACTGAGAAAACAAGCAGTTTCTTTTGCCTTTTATGCTTCTTAGTTTTCACCAACTGTATACTCTGGTGCAAAGTTCTGGTTGTTAATCGACTTCTGGATTTTCATCTGGTTCCAGAACTTGTGTTTGTAAGCTGGGAGTGGCCATGGCGTTGGCAGCTAGATGCCCGCCTGTGGATCCGAAGGTCGTGGATTCGCATCCTGACGGAGTCATTATTTTGTAATGACCTTCACCCCAGGTCTACCAAACCTTAAGTGGGTACCAGGTGCAGTCCTGGAAAGTAAAGGTGGCTGACATGATACTGACCAGATCCCCCACCAAGTGCCGATCGGTCTATAAAAATATAGGTCTAGCCTTATACTCCAAATAAGCCTTAACTCTTTGAGTCCCAAGGAACGCATCAGACGTTCATAGGTTCCCGCCTAGAGGCCCAATGAACGCAAGATGCACTCATTTTACATCTCTTGACTACCCCTTGGGCCTCTGATGCTAAACCCCCTGGGACTCAAAGAGCTAAGGCGTGGAAAAATGGTACCTTTTATTTGTAAGCGGACTTTTGGGTTCCTTACCCCTCAGACAGATGCCCTGAGACTTCAAAGGAAACTCCCTCAGTTAGTTGCCTTTTGCGAAATGCTTGTTAAGGGGTGGTGGATCTATTCCCCTCTTCCCCAAATGGAGCTTCGGATCACACGGAAAACCATCTAGTAAGAATGGTGGGAACTGGGTGGAAGGCAAAGGGAAGGATAGATGGCATTGCTGTAACCTGCAAATGAATGTTGAGTTAAGAATCAGCAGCACAGCATTCGGGATACTCCCATAAGGGCTCAGTCTCCATCTTCAGCATCAAGAGCAGAGTTCCAGTTATGATGGCACCAGTAACTGTCTGTCTGTATATCCGTCTCACCACTCCCCTGAGCGTCAGCCAGATCCACTGGTAACTCCTCGCAGGGCAGTTTTCCTTAGACAGCAATGATCTATCTGTGCCTCCTCACTGTTCACTCACTCCTAAAGGGCCCTTACAATATCCAGCTTGTCATATGTCAATTCACCACCAAGTTGTGAAGAGCCAGCCAGTCTTAATCTGCCTGCTCATTTCCTAACATCATAACCTCGAGAAAAATATCCAAAGGATGCTAACCACCTGGAACCTCTGTAGTAATGCTTGCCACTACGCAGGGAGCATTGCTGTCTCCACCTTTCTTAACATGCTCTGTGAATCGTGACAATTGTGCACAGCTGATTCTAAAGCAACGGAAGGCAGCAGTGGCTGTCTCTACCTCCATTCTCAAACTGAATGTTGTGATATCACATGGCAGGCTTTGTTGCACAAAGCAACATCCATTCACTTTTGCTATGAACCCCCTGCAAACAAGATGAACAAAACTGCTAGTAACATATGACTATGGACCTCAGGCCAGTTATACAAAATCTGTCTCTGTGCAGAATCTGGCCTGGTAGGAAAGCATCTCAGAGTTGCCAGATTTTGTAGAACTTAACAAAAGTGCCCACTTGTGTGTTTATAACAATATTTTTCACCACTTCTTCTTCACTTCCTTTATACCGCTTCGGGTGTTGAGGGAGACATAAGGTTCTGCTTTTTTGCTCTTCTGGCCACCTGGACCATAGCCACATCAAGCTGTTGTAGATTTTCTCTGATGTTATCTTTCCATCATTTTCTTAGTCTATCTCCTGATCTTCGCCCAGCTTCTTTTTTTTATATATGTCACAAGACATTCTCTCCAAGAGGGCGTACCATTTGATTTGCTGTCTCTGATGACCTCATTTCTGCTTTTAACTCTTCTGGTCACTTCTGCAGCCATTCGAAGATATTTCATCGTTACTTATTTTCCTTTTTGGTTTGTTGGGAGTGACCATGTCTGGCACTGGAAGCATAGGGTGGGAATAAATATTCTTTATAAAAAATGTTTCTGCATGCTGATTGGGACTGTCCTGTGTTGTAAAATGGGTTTGCTTTACTGTATAAGATGTTAATTTCTTAATTAACTTTTGCAACTTTAGTTGTTTAAACTCAGATGCCTGCTGAATGCTTTTGCACTCTGGTGCTATATTTTCCCTATTAATATACACACTAATAATTATATATTAATACACACTATTCTTCTTCTTCTTTGCGTTCACCAGCTGTAAACTCTGGCAGAAAGTTCTGGTTATTCATCCACTTCTGGGCTGCAGCCCTGTTCCAGAACCTAAGTGTTGCGTTTGCATTCGTTTTACAGATCTTACTCATTTGTATGCATACTGCTGGTTTCTTGCTTCTCAAGCAGATGCACTCCGACTTCGAAGGAAGCTCCCAATTAGTCGACTCTTAACAAAATTCAAGATAGGTGTATCAGCCATGTGCACCTGTAGAAAGGTACCCCAGACAGCAGAGCATGTACTCCAGGACTGCACCGAATTTGATACATTAAGGCAAACCTTTCAGCCAGAAAGAACAACCGTGGAACGTAAACTCTATGGACCACTAAATGAACTAACAACGACAGTGAAATTTATACAAGAGACAAAACTGCTGATATAGACAACTTATTTCAGGCGAACGAAAGAAGAAGAAGTCGACTCTAACGACCTGCTTTTGGGTAGGCAGCAGTGGGTCTATTCTTGTTTTCCCTATAATAAGGGCCCATTACCCACAGGGGGATGATACTATTAACTAACTAAACAGAAATAAAATGTAGGCAAAAATATAATTAAAACATCAGGAATCCAGGGAAAACAGAGTATCTGGCAATCCTGCTTCTGACATATAATTAGCCGCAAAAAGAAAATACACATAACAGGAAAAAAAAGACTGACCTAATACTCTTTGGTATACCTGGCCATTCAAGGTTTTCATTAAACCCTGGCAGATCTCAGTGAATGCATCAATGGCTTTTGGTACTATTTCATGTAACAGCTGTTGTGTAGGGTCTAAAATGCTGGAAAGATAGGTTATGATATTCGACGAGAGTAACTCAAAACCTTCCTTGATATCAGATGTCAGTGAAAGCACCAACTGTGTCATCTCTTTAACACAATCCCCACCTGAACATTTTGTACTCTGCAAAACCTGTGTGAGAAAAAAAAAAAAAGATAATCATGTTTTTATCTGGCATACCATATTCATCACCACGTGTAACATTTGTAAGCATAGGCTGTCACATATTGTCATCTCAAATAGTCATGGATCAGGTCTGTGTTCTTGTCTGACATCCATCCATGTGCCACGCTGGTTAGCATAGGCTGTCACATGTCGTCATCTCACATGATCTTTAAAATCACTGATCAAATTTGTGTTCTTGTCTTGTGTTCCATTTGGTCAAATCATCCAGCTATTTATTTCTCTGGCTCTCACCCCATCAATCCTGAATTTATTGTTTTGTTTTTACTGAGTTCTCAAGTCCATTCATACTCAAAACATGTCTTCCCCCCCCCCCTTTTCCAAGAAAGTTTGACTGTTTACATCTAAATATTCTGTTACAGTAAGACTTTGCTTAACTGTCACCATCTGGTACAGGGCTGTAATAGGTAACCAGTTAGACAGATGATGGAAATCTTTTAACGCATATTTACGGTAATGTGATTTTACTGTGGGCTTGGAATCAAAATGAAAATACAATTCTTTAAAAGTGAATAAAACATACATACTGTTTGTATTTTACAAAACAATCTATATAAACTTCAGTTTAACAGTAGTAATGTTCAAAAATATATTGTAATACTTTAAGCCTACTTTACTTTGAAGTAATGCTTAGTATTTAATCCCATTTACAAAAGATGAGAACATTCATTAACAATGAGAAAATGATTCATAGCACTATTAAATTTTAACTTCTATTGTCATTCTGTGTCAGTGTAGAAGCTCTTTAATGTCATCAGTCCATCTTCTCAAATGACAGCCTCTTGCTTTCACTTTCAGGATCTTTTTATGTGTATCGGCTGCATTAGTAGTTGTTCTGGCTGCATTGTTACTAAATTACCAAACTATTTGATCTTCTGTTTCTGAATGAATTTGATACATAATGTTGTTCCTACAGTCTGATAATATCATTTCTAACTTTGTTTCAGGTGGTTAAGTTAGTGGCTTTTCTCAGACATCTCATTTCACAGGTGTTAATTTTACCTAGGTTATCCTTCGATAATGTCTTGCACTGGTAGTAGAGTGTTGGTGTGAGTATGTTATTTAGAATTTGTTTCTTGGTGCTCATGTTATTTTTGGATGTCTTCACAACAGTGTCAGCTGGTATAGAAGTGCACTCACTCAGTATCCTGTTTCTATTTCTCGATCTGTTCTTCCATCCTCTCAGAATATTCTTCCTTGATGCCCGGGACTGCTTACCATCTCAAAGAGTCAGATGAACAAACTAGAGCGCATACAGAATAGAGCTATGAGGGTTATTTTGGGTTGCATCAGAGACACCCCCATGGTCTGTATGTGATACATCCTTGGTTTGCTGACTGTTGCAGGTAGGCACAAGGTGTTGCAGGTGAAGTCATATCTCAGGGTAGCTGAGACCACCCTTTACACGAAGCTCTGGGTGCAGTCAAGGCTGATAAGAGGGAAGTCATGGATGGCTCAGGCAGAAGACACAATCAGACAGGTTTGCATCCTTGTGAACAATAGGCAAGAAGAAGAGTGGGTCAAAGTGATTGTAACTGACTCAGAAAGCATGCTGAGGAAGATCAGGACAGGCATGGTTCGTGCAGAGTGGCATACTTAGCTGCAGAGGGCACTGGTTAGGAATATTGTCTGGCTTTTTTCAACGGGTGACATCGGTGTGTTGGGAAATGAACAGGAGGACAGACTGGCTGGCTCTTCACAACTTGGTGGAATACTGATACATGATGAGGCAGACGTGGTTAATGTCTTGTGGAAGAGTATGTACAGTTCAGAGGAGCAGATGGATCACCACAGTTTATTGAGATTGATGCAGGGGGAAGTGAGAGAGGTTCTGACAGATGATCGAGGCTCAGAGGAAAGGCAAGATGGACCTTTAATCAGAATGCTACTGGCACCATTAGTATTAGAACCCTTCATTGACTACTGAAGATGGGGACGGAGCACTTATGGGACTGCCCAGAGTCCTGTGATATTAGTTCTTGAATCAAACCAATCTTCCTAGATATTTAAATTATCAACTGGTGGCAGATGGAAAATGGAAACCTAAACAAGCATAATTAAAAGGGAAACGAAGGAAGCTAGAATAACATTGGACACTATCAGCAGAAAAGCAACACACTGGCAGCAATGTTGTGAATATGTTATGTGTCAACAGTGACATGAAATGACATAAATGAAGATTATTCCATACAATGTACACACCTGCAGGTTGATGCTTGGTAAGAAATCCATTTGCTGTAGTCTGCCACAAGGACATCTGCATTCATTAACAGCTCTACCGATGTTTTGTAGATGAACAACAGCTGACAAGGCTGTCAGTGTTGGAATATAATGGGTGTCCTCCGTGGGAAGAGCTGAAAAGTGAAAGAAAGGTATAAGGGAAAATATATAGGTATATGTGACAAGCTCAAGTCAACTACACACACACAAACAACCAGAACATTTAAATAGACTGCGTGTTTTGGCCCCATGCGGCCCCACCTACCCTATGTATTTAACTCTTTGAGTCCCAAGGAACGCATCATACGTTCATAGGTTCCTGCCTAGAGGCCCGGTGAATGCAAGATGCTCCGATTTTACATCTCTTTTGACTACCCCTGGGCTTCTGATGCTAAACCCCTTGGGACTCAAAGAGTAAAATGTAATTTGTTTTTAAATTATTATTACTTTTTTGTTTCTTCTTGGCTTTTACTGGCAGTTAACTCTGGCAGAAAGGTTGTACAACCCAGTCTGGCGCTTTGGTCTTGTTCTAGAACTAAGGTATTGCATGCACATCTGTTTTGCAGGTCTGGTTTATCAGTGTACAGACTAAATGTTCCTTGCATAATCTCAGACCACAGCCTGGTCAGTCACTCTGTGCCATGTTCATGGCCAAGATTTGATACATTTAAACAACTTGGGGACAATCAGTAAAGGTACTTGGAGGTAACTGGTGCATAGGAGGACTCAGCACGAATGGGAACGTACAATGTGTAGTGACGTCAGCTGTGATCAAATAACATTAAGGCCACTTCATAACCATTTTGTGGTGCCCCAATATAACTGTGCTACATGCCTATACATTTAAACGGGGTTTCCCAGATTTGTTTCCGTTTAAATCTCATCCTTAGGACAGAAATCCTGGGTAAAAACTTTCAACAACAACAGCATATGTTATGTTTGTTAACTGAGACACTATTTCATAAACAGAGGAAGACAAACTCAACCAGGTACTTTTCTCTGTATACAGTAGAGAAAGCCAGCCTCTGGAGACTAAGTCAAAAACAAACACAAAACTTATATTCCTCTACTGGTAGCTGTTCAAAACAGAAGGGGCAAGATAAGTTGGGAAACTCACTAATGTTGAGTTATGGGACTAATCTAAAAATTTTATAAATCAAAAGACGTGGAATGCATGCTGATGTTGGATACGATTTGTAAGGGAAACCTGTTGTTTGTTTAATCTCAATATCCCTTCTTTGAAATTCACAAGGCAAACAAAACAGAGCAAGACCTAAAACAAATGGAGAAGAGAAATATACGGAGATGCCATGAGGGAAGCTAAAAGAGATGGCTTCTTCTTGTTCACTTTCATGAGACCTAAATTCTGGTAGAAAGTCATGGTTTGGCCACTTCTGATCTTTGAGCTTCTACTATGACTAAAGTATTGCTTGCAAACAATTTACTAATCTTTCTTATTTATGTGCAGCCTATCAGTCCCTTGCTTCTCATGCAAATGCACTCTCCAGTTTTGAAGGAAGAATTGATCATATCTGCTCTAAAAGACCCCCAGTTTGGAATCTGTTTATAAAAATGTAGATATGTTTTGATCAGTATGTGCTCTTGTCCTGGGGCACCAACATGCATTCTATTGTTGTGGGGCACCAGCATGCATTCTATTGTTGTGGGGCACCAACATGCATTCTATTGTTGTGGGGCACCAGCATGCATTCTATTGTTGTGGGGCACCAACATGCATTCTATTGTTGTGGGGCACCAACATGTATTCTATTTTTGTGGGGCACCAACATGTATTCTATTGTTGTGGGGTGCCACCATGCATTCTATTGCTGTGGGGCACCAACATGTGTTCCCCTGTTGTTACACGCCAACAGTGTTAGGTTGACTACACATCCTGTTTTCACCAGGTCAGACCGGTGTTTTCTGTTTGTACCAACCATCCCTTTGTCTGTACTAAAAAAAATTTCAAAAGTCTTTTTTTTAAAAATAAAAATCTAGGGATATGCTAGAGAATAGAATATTTATGTCTAGTTACATCAGTAGGTGGTTCTTGAAAAGAATATTGCAAACACCTTGGACTGCCAGAATAAATAAAAATTATTGCCTGGAAATGGCTGACAAAAGGCAAACATTACATTCAACAGTTTACAGTACAAACAAAGTTCTTTCATCATTCAATGAGAAAAGGAGCACTGGAAAATATTGTTACGACTGGAAAGATCACTGGTAGAAGAGGCAGACCTAGAGAAATGTTGGTGTATGGCCGAAGAAAGTGGCATGGAGGAATATCATCAGTGGAATTGATCCAGAACGCCAAAGACCGGGATGTGTGTAGATGCATGAACGCTTATGCTTGCAGGCAAGGCACTTGATTATGATTTCGGTAGACATTACATTTCATACTTTTAGACACTTTTTATAATATTACATTTACAGGGGAGGGGTTCAGATTAAACTGACTTGCTCAGGGTGTCCTATTTTCAGCTCAAAATATTAGTGGGATTCCTGTTTTTAGCCCACGCTTTTCTAGTCTTCCTAATATGTGGGGTACAGCACCTCTGTATTCCATGAAGACAGCAAAAGAGAACAGCTTTGGCATGAGTTGGTTAACTTGCTATGCTCCAATCTAGGACACTGGGCAGAAGAAACTATCTAAGAACAATAACTGCCTAATTCCCAAACCTGATAATCATAAGCAAATGCACGCCTCTTTCAGGCCTAGTTGGTTTCAAAGTAGAAACCCAGGTTAGCAGAATAATCACGGTGAAAAAGACTTTCAAAGATGCAGCATATACTGTGCTGCATTTAAAATATTTGGCCAGATTTCTTTTGCATACCCAGGCTAAACATAAAATGAATAATAACACACCATGCTTTGCATTGATACAGGGACATAATGTGTTGCTCGAGTCAAAACATACCCATTTCAGAAACAGCACTAGCTGCAACCACAGCATCTGATCTATGTTCTCCAGTCACCTGTACCTGGGCTGCAGGGTGGCCTGATTCTGTCATTCTGAAATTGTGCAACAGAAAATTAGTAAAGTTGTTAGGCATTAAAAGATAACCTTACCTCACTTTCATGACAGAGCGTATCACTATTCCCCCTCCCCCTACTTTTTTTTTCCTCTTGAATGTTTCATGATTAGGCCTATTAAATTTTTTTAAGTATCCAGAAACCATGAGTTGTTAACCCTTAGGCTTGGTGCTATGGATGTTGCAACCCTTCGGCCTTGATTCCTTGGTAGATACAGTAAATCTGGCAGAAATGTGGCTTTTCTGCATATCCCCGGGCGTGAACCTGGACCACAAGGAGTTCTTAACCCTGTCGCCAAAAAGTACTTACTTTAAATCTAAAATATTCAATAGATATATGGCGAGGTTTTACAGAGCCTCATGCAAGACTTTTCACATAAAACCTCTTATAACATGTAAAATTATTGTCAACAGCAGCATAGAGATATATCCATCATCAGGTTAGAGATATATCCAACATCAGCACAGACATATATCCATTATCAGCATGGAAATATCTCCGTCATAGAGATATATCCATCGCCAGCGTGGAGACATATATATCAATTGAATCATGTTTTTTTTTCCATCTTTACAGATCTTTTAAGAAGCCACTAGAGGCTCACCTATAGATTTGGTCATGGGTTCGAGTCATAATGACCTTGGCTCCAAGGTTTACCCCACCTTTAGTAAAGACCTGGTTATTAACCAAATGCCTATAGATCTATAAAATATAATTCCAGCGATATATGCCAAATATACAGTTGTTTAAAGTTGTGGAAACGGATCCTTTAATTGTACAGATCTCTAAGCTGCTAATTATTCTCTCCTAGTCCCCAATTAGTCGGCTCTGCGGCTAAGTCGACGCGAACGCTTCGTAATGCCGGGTTAAAGCAGTCTGCTGACCTGGACGACCAAGTGGCAAGCTTACGTTTGGTTTACCGGACACATGTTGGACTTTGTTGGCAGGTGGCAGAGGGACACTGGCAGACAATTCAGACACGATGGACTTTAAGTGATAAGACATTATTTTCCACTAGACACACGGACCAGCTCACCGAGGCCCGTCCCATACGACGTTCCGTTGTCCATAATTAACTATTGCTCACCCATACTGTTAACTTCCACTTCGTCGATTAAGCCCTCAGATATGAATTATTGGTTTAACCCCACCACCCCGATGTTTTTTCTGTGGCGGTGAACCTGCCAGGGATTGACATACATAGGTTGTTCTCATTTATTATTATCACGTGCCCTACCACAAGGAGGAGCGACTGGAGAACCCTACAGCGAGCAGAAGGGACATCACTGGCCATGCGGCCATAAATCCTTGGCTCAAAGGACACCCCAGCCTACACCGCCGAAGTTGTATATACAGGCAGTAATCGGCAGTTGTCGCCTTGCGCTGGTTTCGTCAGTGGTATCAAGAAAGCCGACCATCCAGAAAATGGCAAACTACTGGACGTAGATTTACTTAGAAAAAATCACACGACAGCCACTCACAACAGCCAGTGGCTGTTGGGGGTTGGTTCTGCAACGTCCTGTAAAAGATACGCAACTAACCTGCATAATTGGCAGGTTAGTTCACACAAGGGAATCATTATAGTTAGGTAGGTAAGTGCTTTGCTGGGATACTAATAGTCACGTTCAACCAGCTTCACCGAAGGGGCATCTTTACGTTATAACTGTGATTAGGTTATGTGCGCCATATAAAATGGTTTAGCATTCCGCGCCAACAAGAGCCCTGAAAATGATTCATTTAGCGTTGAAGGAGACGGACTCAAATACCGTCCCGACCTGCGGCACGTCTTACTGCGAGCCAATTAGTGACCCGGTCGCCGATGGGGAATCGGTTTAAGGTTAGTTGCGTATTTTTTACAGGACGTTGCAGAACCAACCCCAGCAGCCCCTGGCTGTTGTGTGGCTTCTCTGGGCAAATTTACGTCCAGTAGTTTGCCATTGCTTTCTAACCGGTCAGCGCTCCCTGATACCACTGTCGAAACCAGCGCATGCCCCGCAATTGGGATCGAACCCGGCACCCCGGCATTACTAAGCGACGACTTAGCCACAAAGCTGACGGGGAATCGGTATAGGGAGAAAAAAAACGGGGGGGGGGGGGGGGGAGCTCAGCTTTACAAAATTTGCTGAGGTGCGGAAAAAGCGCAAGGTTTGCTCAAAAGTTCGCAATAATCTTGGACTGAAAACGAACACCCCTTCCCCCCCTTTTTTTTTTACCTCTTGGAAAATCAAATTATTCCAGAATATATTATTATTAAAAGTTTCTAACACTATACAATCTAAAAAGGTATGTAGATATAGGGGACCATTGACTATCAGTGGATATTCTTGGCTCCAGTGTCTGCCTTTTCCTACTTTTTTACAAAGCGGGACAATATTAACGAGTAAGTAAGGTAAAGGTCCCCTTTTCACGCCTTTGGGCTTATTGTGAATATAGGGCTAGACATATTTTTTATAGACCAATCGATACTTGGCGGGGCGATGTGATCATCATGTCAGTCACCATCTCAATTCCCTGGGTCGCACCCAGAACCCCCACGCAACGTTGGGTCTACCTAAGAGTCAAGGAAATTAAAAAAAAAAAAATAGTCCGGCCCAGTCAGGACGCGAACGCACGACTTTCCGATCCGCAGGCGGGCGTCTATCCACAAACGCCGCGAATATTATGTAGTACCAACAATAATACTATATATAAAATCATGTGACATGTATTAGCAACAACAACAAAAATGGAGATTCATTTTAGGGGCTCATTCATGGCCGTTTTAACACATGGGCACTTGCCCAGGGAGCGCCCTGGGCATGAGACTTGCCACACATAAACATTAATGTCCTGTGAATGGTTTCGCTGAAAAGGGGTGGGGTGGGGGCGTACTTGCCCAGTGGCCAATAATGCTGTCAAGATGGCACGGGACACGACTTTCGTGAAAATTAACAGGGGTGGGTCTCTCAGTCTCTAAAACCACGGCCATCTTTAGAAGAGAGAAGGCCGTGTCTAAAACAAATGGCACTCTACCAATCAAATACCTTTCTTAAATGTTTGTGTATTCTAGACAAAGCAATAAGGTCTTACTGTGTTCGTAAATTGTTGCTGTGATTGTTATTCGACATTTGCTTCGTTAATATAAATTTATGTAACCTATGGTGCCATTTCAATGGGTTGAAATGAATTCTGCCCGTATTCCATAGTTGTGGATTTCAAGCTGTACGATAGACATGGCCAATGAGACACCTTTAATCGGGGGTGCCTAGTTGACCATGTATCTTAGTGCACTTGTATTCATGGCGAGGCGCCGTCTGGAGGTGACAGATTCAATTCCCGGACGGTAACTATAGCTTCCGATTTTTATGTTGTCTAGTGTGTTCTTCTATCTTTCTACTTCTTTCTATGAGTGCCGTTCACAATACTTTCTGTTACTTGATTAATTCTAAAACAAATGGGGGGGGGGGGGGGGGCAGTGGCTCATTCGGTGCCTATATTTACGATTAATCTGAATCTGTGGGCGTTGTCGTTTTGTTGTTACTAACTGAAACAATGATGATTTCCACCGACTTTCCGACAGGTTATATGCATTTTTGTTAGTCTACCCTATATAAGCATTGAGCAGGAAAGCATTTATAAAAAAACAATATGCTAATAATACCTCTGAAATATGTCTAAATTCTGAACGAATTCTTTAGAGAGAAAAAAAAATTAAAATTACACATGTGGTGTGTCGGCGTCAACACTCACCACTACACATTAACATTTTAAATTAAAATTGTTGTTACCTATGTCGTAACCCCCCACATATTCCAATGGTGACACCATGGGTGGCCCCCCCCCCCCCCCCCCCCCCACCAACTTGATATTGTAGCGTGTTTTTTTTTTTTTCAAGCAAATCTCAGACTGAATGGGAGAGACATATCACTGAGATGCCCTGTTCAACCTTCAACGAAGTTATAAATGGAGCACCCAAATACTTTAGAGGTAATTTATAGATACAGTCCCGCCAAGACCGGCGTTGTCCCGCCAACTAACGCGCCGACCCATCGTCATGGCAACGGTTTGTTTCGGTCAACAGCTGATTTTTCTTATAAACAAACATTTATGGCTTAGTGGAAACCACCAGGTGCGGACAATACAAGCTCTTAACCATATGTTAATCTTGGCTACTGAGAAATTAATTATTGTCAGTACATTTGGGATACCACGCCCAAAAAATAACGAAACTTAAAGCACGTGTAAATTACTGTAACAATAAATCGCGAGCCACGTGTAAACATGGCTTGTCCTATATTCACAGTTAAAGTTTCACCCGTCAGCAAGTTTTTAAACTTCTTTATTATTCTATTGAAATGATTCAGTTTAAAAAAATAGTTAATGTTACAGATCTCAACTAAAGGGATAGTATCTTTATCCCCAGATAAAGTAAATTACTTTAGTAATAACTTGAAAGGGGTTAGCAAGGTAAAATTATATTAAAATCATCTGGTCTGTTGTTA
The DNA here is from genome assembly GCA_905116865.2 of Candidula unifasciata. Taxonomy (NCBI): domain Eukaryota; kingdom Metazoa; phylum Mollusca; class Gastropoda; order Stylommatophora; family Geomitridae; genus Candidula; species Candidula unifasciata. The sequence goes on from CAJHNH020008466.1 coordinate 260,226, forward strand.
CGCTTACCATATTATTATTTATTAATACTACTTCTACTATATTATTTTTAACTATTAACTATAGATATTTTGCATTTTTACACAAATGTTAAAAAATGAACATGTAACACATATATATTATATTAACACATTATTATATTAACACACAATACCATCTTTTAAAATTTATTGTAAGAAATTACTTACCTCTAGGATAGAACTGTCACGCTCAAACGTCGTTGACAACTAATTGGTCGTGTACACATGTGCTGAACTTGACGACGAAGAACCAGCTGATTGTATATTTACACCGAGTCGAAATCTGGCTATTCGCATGAAAACAATAACATTGACCGCTGTCCGAGTTTGTCCGTACGTTGACAGCCAGTAGGAATAGAATAGGTGTTATGCCACGTGACTTCACGGGGATTGCCCTAAAGGACTTCGGGGTGTCCGACTATTTTTACCTGTTGGGTTTTCGTCACGCTTGTTATTATTCACGGCCGACTGTATTTATCTTCTCGCGCAACACTGATTATCGTTTAATCTATTCTAATTTCGGAATGGGTGGTGTGGTTCTCGGAAACCACGTTGCTGTTAGGCTAGACACGGCCCTCTTTAGAACTTACTTGATCCTCGCCGGTGCTACTGAGTTCGTGCACAGCGCTAAGGTTCTTTCGACTCAAGAACGGAGCACTTATGGGTTAATATTATAAAGCAATGCCATGATGAGGAATTGTCGTCTGAACCTAAACCTAACCTTCACATCCTAACACCCCTATACTATTGAATTTTCCCGGGAAATCCCACGACATTTCGAAGTCCACCAGATGGGGTAAATTATATCTCTATATTTACCTCTATATTTACAGAAGGACACCCCCCCCCCTCCCGGCCCCATCTCCCCTGAAACTGGATTTATTATTATCATCCAGTGCCACGGCGACTCACTTAAGCGATCATGGCTCTACACAATCTAGGGTCCCCAACAGCAGGTATTAGTTTGCGTGCTGACACCCCTCCGTCAGGGCTGACGATTGTGTTTTTATATTGGGGGGGGGGGGGGAGTACCACAATTTCTGCGTGAAAAGATTACAAATTTAAAATAATAATTAAATAAAAGTGAAAACGCCTTTAAAAAACATATATAAACCGATTTAGCTTTTTAACAAAATCAGAATTGAAATTGTTTGTCTGTTACATAATTTCTATACTTTTGTTTGGGTCCGCAAAGTTTTTTACAAAGCTTTTTATCGTTTTCATCACTATCTGAGCTAACATTCCTATTTTCATCATCATGTGCCCTGCCAACTGGCGTAGGTGCTCATGCGTCTCCACAGATCACGATCCCTGGTTGCTTGGAACAGCTCTCTTGATGATAACCCTTCATGCCATCGTTTTAGCCCATCCATCATCTCTCTCTTGGTCTGCCTCTACCCCTTTTCCACTGATCTTTCCAGTTGTCACGATGTTCTCCAATGTCTCTATTCTCATTATGTGGCCAGAGAACAGTGTTTGTCTCTTTCTTTTTGTTGTATACAGAGATCTACTTTCATTAGCTTCTTTCAAGCAATCGTTGTTAGTTACTCTGGCCCTCCCAGTTATTCGTTACCTTCCTCTCAGAAAGCACATCTCTGTTGTTTCAAATTCTTCTTAATTTGTTCACTGACATTCCAAGATTCGCTGCCATACAGCAAAACAGGTTCTATGTGACATTGTAGCACCCTGTTTCTGACGTTAAATGAGATCGATTTATATTTTTTTTAATGCTTACTTATATTGGAAACTAAAACTCAGATATCCATTCAAGAGAGGGGATGAAGGAGAGAGAGAGAGAGAGAGAGAGATAAACGTATTAACAAAAGTCACAGAACACTTTTAAATAAAACTGAATTTAAATATACATGAGCATCAAATAAAGCGGAACGTTAAAATGCGGGGAGGCAGGGAGAGGGGGGGGGGGGGAGAGGAGATATGAAAAATAACCATTTGCCAGTCTACATAGTGATTTGAAACCGAAACAAAAGAGCATTTGCCCAGTAACGACACACAGTACATTTGCAACAACAATGCATGACGCACATTTTCTGTACATCCATATTCAATATATATTTTTTTAATTAAAAGAATGTAACAATGATACATTTTAAAATATTTGTCAAAATCTTTAAAACCAATACATCGGGTAATGTATCAAAAGTACATTTTTACCCGGCAAAAGTCTGATAGTACCAAATTAGTGCGAAAGTACCAATTTCGGCAGTCCTCCTTACATGTCATAGCAAAAAACTGCCAACAATCGTTTCGCGTTGTACTCCCCTATCCCTTCTTGCACACATATTTCCAGTGGTCACACCTTGTTGCACCCATCCTTCTTCTCATAAACATAACCATAATTTACGACTGTCTGCTTCTGATGTTTGTGATAACTCATCACTGATACAAGAGCATCATTTTGCCAGTTCTTCTTTATGGGGCGGAATGCTGGAGAATGACCACAAAGGATGCACACAAGCTGTCCACCTTCCACCACACATGTCTACGTAGAATTATCAAAATTTTCTGGCCAGATCCAATCTCAAACACTAAACTACTTCAAGCCACAAACCAAGAAACTTTGGACAGTACGATTACCAAGAGAAGATGGAAATGGCTTGGCCACATTATGAGAATGAATCCTGATATACCTGCCAAAACAGCTCTCACATGGACACCAGAGGGAAAGAGAAAACAGGGGCGCCCAAAAACAACATGGAGAAGAACGATGAAAAGTGACCTGAGTGCGGCATCTTTGACGTGGAAAACTGCACTGAAGAGTGCACAGGGCAGGAAAGCATGGAAAGTCCTCTCTGAAGCCTCATGTGCCACTAGTCATAACGAGAAATAATGATCACTGATAAGGAAAAGTGGATTTATTCTGGTAGGTAGATAATTTGTCCTTTCCAGGATTACAGTCTACAGGAGCAGTTCTCAGCGTCTCGACCCCCTTTTGGAACCGAATTACCCTTTCCCAGGGGTCGCCAAAAACCATCGCAACAAGACAAATTCATTGAAGTTATGAAGTAGCGACGAAAATAATTGAATAGATGGGGGGGGGGGGGGCGGCACAACATGAGGAGCGGCATTAAAGGGTCGCAGCGTTAGGAAGGTTGAGAATCACTGGTCTACAAGATCACCATTTAAGAGTTTGAGAAACAAACCCGTACAAACCTGGAAATCCCGCTCCGTACAAACCTGGGAATCCCGCCATGTACAAACATGGAAATCCCGCTCCGTACAAACCTGGGAATCCTGCTCCGTACAAACCTGGGAATCCCGCTCCGTACAAACCTGGGAATCCCGGTCTGTACAAAATTGGGAATCCCGGTCTGTACAAAATTGGTAATCCCCCTCCGTACAAACCTGGGAATCCCGCTCCGTACAAACCTGGGAATCCCGCTCCGTACAAACCTGGGAATCCCGCTCTGTACAAACCTGGGAATCCCGCTTCGTACAAACCTGGGAATCCCGCTCCGTACAAACCTGGGAATCCCGCTCCGTACAACCTGGGAATCCCGCTCCGTACAAACCTGGGAATCCCGCTCCGTACAACCTGGGAATCCCGCTCCGTACAAACCTGGGAATCCCGCTCTGTACAAACCTGGAATCCCGCTTCGTACAAACCTGGCAATCCCGCTTAACCGCATAACAGTTACATTAGATTGTTTAGATGACAGATCAATATTATGGCACAAAGGTAGTAACCCATAAGTGCTCCGTTCTACTTTTAACTCAGGCCTCAGTATGAAAACTCCAACGCACTGCAAGAACTCCGTAGCACCGGCGGGGATCCTGAAGTTGGTAGCGCGTCTGTCTCATAACAACTTTATTGGCGTCCTTGACAGTTATGAAGTCCGGAAAGGGTTAGGGACTTTAAAAAATTCGAATGTTTTATTAGGACTCGACACCACGGGACTAGGGACATGACATAAACGCTCCGCCCCCATCTTTAGCAGCAAGCGCAGAACTTCTATTCCGATAGCATCAGTTACAGTCTGTATGCCGGTCTCGTCCGTCCCCCCCCTGAGTGTTGGGGCTTGACAGTAGCCCTTGTTCACTCTTCGCATCACCATTCTCCTTAGACTGTGATGATCCATCTGTCCCTCCCCACTGTATACTCGCCCTCTTCCCACTCCTCCAAGGCACTTACAACCTCTGTCTTGTCATGCATTAATGTACCACCAAGTTGAGCACAAGATCACAAATGAAGAACTGAGGAGGAAACAGAATGTGCACCACTGGTACATGTTATCAAAGTAAGACGATGGAGATGGCTTGGACATGTTCGCAGAATGCTTTGTGACTGGCAAAAACAGCTCTCCAGTAGATAGCAGATGGGAAAAGGAGAAGTGGGCAACCTAGAGAAACCTGGATAAGGACAACAGAATGGTAAATGAAGGAATGTAAACTGACATAGGATACTATGGGCAGAAAAGCAGCAGAACAGCAGCAATGGAGATCACTTGTGAATGCCTCATGTGTCAACAGCGAACATGAAGAGGATATAGAATTTGTGCAGAGCCAGCCAATCTCTATGCATGTTCATTTCTCAACACACCATGATTACCTGGATACAACATCCTAAGTACCCTTGATCTCTGAAGCGATGCTTGCCACTCTGCACAGAGCAAACATGTCTCCTCCTTTCTAACAAAGATCTTTCAATAGTTACAATTACAATGTGTGTGTGTATGTGTGTTTATACAGCTGATTCTAACGCCATCGGAAGACTTACCACGGGTAAAAATAGCCATCCACCTGAAGTCGCTAACGGTAACGTCACGTGTCATAACACCAGTGGCTACTACTGGCTCTGCTAACTCAGACTCTGTGGTCAGTATCATTTCTATTCACACAAACCGCGATTTTTCGACGAGAGTGTAAACAAGCCATCTGTGTTGGTAGTTCATTCAGACGTTTATAACACGTGTGGTCCAGCGAATTTATGTGACAATTATATATAGTAGAGGCACCATTAATAACAGGTAATTAAATGTAGATTTTTTGTCACTTTGATCAATGTTTATACCACTAGAAGATGTGTAAGTATAACTCTATATATTTAATACAAATAGTCTGGTAGTCTTAGTTTCAGCTTCATAGCAAACGGCTCACCCCATCTTTGCTCCGCTCCTGTGCCAACGAAAAACACACATAATGTTTATCACAGACTGTGATACTAATAGTAATAAACAGGTCAAATAATATTAAAATTTAAATGCTGCTCTCATTGTAGATGCTGTTATTGTAGTTAGTGATGATGGTATTATGATATCACGGCGGCGACAGTAATTATTTTTACGCTTAAACTTCAATTGTTTGCCTCACTGGATAGTCCAGATAATTAAAGAAGTTATGAAGTTTACATCTGATAAACACATCATTCGCGAGGAGAAGGGTTCAGTTAAACAGTTAAACATGAATCTACAAGTCTGGCAAACTGGTGGAAGATTTAACCACACACACGGCGATGCCCAAGAAATGCAGATGGGTCTGTAGTGAGAGGTAAAAAAGAGCGGGAAAGGTTTAGTAGTAGGGTGAATAAATATTGTTTGCAAATGGGAAAGGTTCAGAGGACAGACTTTTGTCAGAGATATTTTTTTTTTCGAAAAACTCATCTTGTTGTTCTATGCCGTGGCTATTCAGCTGACAGCTCGCGGGGCAATCTGGCCCTCAGAGGGCTAGCAAGTGGCTTGCTGTTGGGCACTCTTCCGAATAACGGTCTCATATTATATAAAGACAAAAAAAATCCCATTCAGGGCCTCAATAGGTCATGTAGTTAGGTTTTTTTTTTGTATTGTATAAATGATTTGTCTGTTGGTTCTCGGAATTCTGGCTCACGAAGGCCCCCATTTTCAAAGTTCTGGTTTCCAAGTTAACTTAGTTAAATAGCCATGTCCTAAGCTGTTGTTTCTTAAAGTAAAAAATAATTATGGTCTACAAGAATCATTTCAATCAAGTGAAATAAAAAAGACCCCTTTTTCGCTCTTTGAGGAGCACTGGGCATATAGGGCTAGACCTTTATTTTATAGACCAATTGGCACTTGGTGGGTAATGTCAGCATCATGCCAGCTGCCTTTACTTCCCAGGACTTTTACTTGATGCCCATTTAAGGCTGGGTAGACCTAGGAGCCAAGGTCACTTTTGTAAAAAAGTCCAGCACTCTCCAGATTTGAACCCATGACCTTCGGATCTGCATGCCAGCGTCTAGTTGGTAAACCATGTGGCTCCCCAATGAGATGACAGGAAATGAAATAACAGTTTGTACAGATGGGGCTAAAGCTATGGTTGTGTGGGGTGGAAGGTACTCAGAACAGTATTTCACTCCTCTTCTTCTTGTTCTTGTTCTTCTTCTTGTTCTTCTTGTTCTTCTTCTTCTTGTTGTTGTTGTTGTTCTTCTTCTTCTTCTTTTTCTTCTTCTTCTTCTTTTTCTTCTTCTTCTTCTTCTTCTTCTTCTTCTCTTTCTTCTTCTTGGTGCTTCCTTGTTGCAAACTCAGGTGGAAAGTTGTGGTTGTTTGTCCATATGTGGACTGTAATCTCGTTCCAGAACTTGAGTTTTGTGAGCCCATTGTTTTACAGATCTGGCTTATTTATATGCAAACTGTTAGGATGGGAAGTAACTCTCGCTGTGCTGAAACTATCATCTAGAACCTTTGTGCCTTTTGTTTGTCGCTAATTACAACATAATTTTCATTTTTCATCGGGCTTATCTATACGGGCCCTAGTCCTCTGTCAAGGATGTTGTTTAAGGGTCTTTATGCTGACTACCCTCATTGTGTATTGGTTGTTGTAGCAGCTGAGATCTCTTGTACACTTTGTACATCAGAGGCTCTGATGCATAACCAAGACTGCATCCAAGTCCGGGAGAGATCAGTATCCTCATATTTGAGGTCTTCAGAGCATATTGAATGTTGAATTAAGAATCTACATCATTGCACTTGAGACACTCCCTTAACCACTCCATCCCCACCAGCAGGAAGAGAAGAGTTCCAGTTTCACTGGTACCAGTAACTGTCTGATTGTACATCTGTCTCACATTTCCCTTGAGTGTTGAGCATCGACCAGATCCCTTGGCAACTCCCAGCATCACCATTCTCCTTTGACCGTAATGATTTATTTGTGCCTCCGCAGTTCACTCACTTCCAAAGGGCCCTCACGACATCTAGCTTGTCATATATCAATTCACCACAAACTGGTGTAGAATCGGCCAGTCTTATCTGTCTACTCATTTCCTAACACATCAACATAACCTGGAGAGAATATCCAAAGGACATTAACTATCTGGGACCTCTGAAACACTGTTTGCCACTCTTAACTATCTGAGACCTCTGAAACACTGTTTGCCACTCTGCATAGTCACAACATGTGTGTACAGCTGATTCTCAATCCAGCAGAAAGCAGCAATGATCTTTTTTTTTAAATGTCTAATTTGTCCTTGTGTCAGGTGGCACTGATTTTCATACTCTTAAAACGGATAAACACGGAAGCTTCACTATTATATTAAGGGACTTAACGTTTGAAATATGCACAGTGTTGTTATGTCCCTTGAAAATTAGATTTTATTATAAAATACATCATAATTATTTTGTTTTATATAAGGGATGTAACTCCTTATATTTGTTATAAATAAGGAATCTGATGCTTTATATCTACATTTTAAAACTAAAGCATGGTATTTTAAGATTACTAAAGACTATCTTATAAGAAATTTGAAAAAAAGCAATGAAATTGTTATATTTTACAAGACTGATAATGTAGCTGGCAAAATTACAATCCTAGGACACTGCAAGATAATTACATGCTGTAAACGGTGGCATCCAATTACCACAGCACCGCGAACAGCTCTCGCTCGCTCTACCGCCCGATACCGCAGACGTACCAGCCAGTGTTACTCGTTTGTCTAGTGAACTAAGGAGGAAGCACGCTTGGGTGTTCTTTTCAGAATACTCTAACAAGCCTTGCCTACTCCGAAGGGACCTAGCTTTCGACAGCAGCCTTACAAGTACCGCCTCTGCCAGCCAGCTACAGCCACACAAAACCATGGCCCGTGGCAAGAAGATCCCGACCCAGCGCCGGGAAACCAGATCGACCTCGGCCAAGAAGTCAGATGAGCCCGCCGCCGCACCAGCCCCTACGGTGCCGACAGTGCCAGAACCGGCGACAACCCAGAAGTGATGCCAGCCCTCGCCCACCCAGACGCCGCCAGCCCTGGATATATGCCCTATCGAGGCTCCTGTATTCCTAGAAAACCGCCCCAGTCGTGGCGGCAAGTCAGACAGCAGCCAGCGACCGGGAACATACAGCGCAGACTTCCCCAGTGTTCACGATGTAACAGGGCGTGGCATACAGCCGCCACCTGCCGCAGCAGCCCCTCTGTGCCGTTACTGTGCCGGTCCGCACAACTTCAAAGAGTGCAGGCCTAGCGAAGAAGGACGCTGATTTCAAGAAACCTAACCCAAACAGAAGGTGCTCAAATTGTTCAGGCACCCACAGCGCGAGGTACCAGGGATGCCCTTACCTCAAGGACTGCAGAAAAGCGCTGACAGCCACCACCTCCAGACGCTACGCCCACCCGGGGAAAGACAGTTATTCCAGGCTCCCAGACCGGGGACGACACAGAGGCGAAAAAAAACCCAAGACGTGATCCTCTGCCCTAAGAAGAGAGATCGAGTCCCTACGCGAGGAGAACGCCGCCATAAAACTAAAGCAAGATCGCGACAGAGACGAGAGCCTTGATATTAGAAGGTTGCTACAAGAGTCTCTCGAAACCCAGAAACAGCAGGAGATCGAACTAGCAGACATGGGGAAGTTCAAGTGCGAACTCCTGACTGCACTGACGGAACTCAAGAAGCAGAAGAAAAAGCATCGAGACCAGCCTAACAGAAGCCTCAAAGATGAAAGCCTCAATGACAGCACTGGAAGCGAAGGTTACTAAGCTCAGTAAAGACAGCCTACAACTTGGAAAGGACCTAGAGTCCACAAATATCGTTATAGAAGCCAGAGAAGAGGCGAGGAGGCGAGCAGTCAGAAGAACCAAATACTAGCGGCAAGGAACAAGGCAAGAGAAACCAAAGATCAGGGAGTAACAACCTAAACCGATGACAAGGAAGATAGAAGATCCAGAAGAATCAGAAGTCAGCGAGGCCAGCATCAAAAGCAATGCTTATGAATTCAACAAAGTTATGCACCCTCATTGGATAGCGTTTGTCAATGGCGAGTACAGAATGCAGTTTGACAGGGAGCAGACGGCGAAAGATGCCTCATACCAGTTTGGACCTCACATTGGGTACCTAGTCATTGAGCTACTAGCAATTAACATCGCAGCACTTGCGATAGCCACCAGCTTCCAAGAACAAGTGCCCAAGTCCTGATCTTCAGCAGCCGTCGCAGAGTTCCATTACTGATGGTACCGGTCACAATCTGGTTATATGTCCGTCTTGCCCTTTCTCTGAGTGTAGTGAGCCGGCCAGACCCTCTGGTTTCACCCAGGTGCCTCTTCTCTCCGGGCCATAATGATTTTGTTTTTCTTTAGAGGTTCTATGAAGAGGCATTAGGCTTGCAGGCTTCTGAGAGTGTGTTACAAACATTTTTTATCTCTGTCGTAGCTGTGTAACATTTGTTAGTTAGTTAGTTAGTTAGTTGGGTTATCATCATTGCACTCCGGACATGTCCATAGGTGCTCAGATCCTCCCCTCAGTATGAATCCCAACGTCCGATGGCTAATAGTACCAGTTCTATGTTGATTAACAAATCTTCTGACGTGTCCGGTGTGCGTCTCGTTTTTTGCTGTGCCGATCTTAATTCCCAAGTCTGCCATTCTGGCGAGTGATGTGGATTCACTGCCACCAAAGTCCTCTATCCTTCCCATTTCTCTGAGGGCATTGATAATATCAGCATGATCCATAGGCCGACCGTCGGTAGTGATAGCGGATCCAGCCAGCCTGTCAGCTCTTTCATTTCCATCGACGCCTGCGTGTCCCGGAACAAAAATAAAGGTGACTCCTCGCACAGTGGACTTCTGAATTGTTAGTTAGTTAGTTAGTTAGTTAGTTAGTTAGTTAGTTAATTAGTTAGTTAGTTATTTAATTAGTTAGTTAGTTAGTTAGTTAGTTAGTTAGTTAGTTAGTTAGTTAGTTAGTTAGTTAGTTAGTTAGTTAGTCAGTCAGTCAACTAGTTAGCTAGTTAGTTAATTTGTTAGCTAGTTAGTTAGTTAGTTAGTTAGTTAGTTAGTTAGTTAGTTAGTTAGTTAGTTAGTTAGTTAGTTAGTTAGTTAGTTAGTTAGTTAGTTAGTTAGTTAGTTAGTTAGTTAGTTAGTTAGTTGGTTAATTGGTTGGTTGGTTAGCTCATCAGTTAGTTAGTTAGTTAGTTAGCTCATTAGTTAGTTAGTTAGTTATTTAGTAAGTTAGTTAGTTAGTTAGTCAGTCAGCTAGTTAGCTAGTTAGTTAGTTAGTTAATTTGTTAGTTAGTTAGTTAGTTAGTTAGTTAGTTAGTTAGTTAGTTGGTTGGTTAGCTCATCAGTTAGTTAGTTAGTTAGCTAGTTAGTTAGTTAGTTAGTTAGTTAGCTCATTAGTTAGTTAGTTAGTTAGCTCATAAGTTAGTTAGTTAGTTAGCTCATAAGTTAGTTAGTTAGTGAGTTAGTTAGTTAGTTGTTAGTTAGTTATAATATAAATATAACACACTCATTTAATCTTACTGTCTTCTTTAAATTGAAAGCCACATTTTTGGCTTTTTTCAGCTTGCACATGCAAAGAAAGCATACAACATTGCCAGTATCAATTTGTCTAACACTCTTTCCGGGAACATGAAACCTATACTGGTAAATTTTCTTTGTTTATGCACTTCTTTACTGGATATTGCTCAGTTTGTTTATTATTTTCCATGTGAATATGTTTCAATGTCTTTAAAAGGATTTACTCTAACAAATCTTTTTCCTTGGTATTCACCAGCTGTAAATTCCAGCGGAGAGTTCTGGCTGTTCATCCACTTCTGGACTCTAGTCCTGTTCTAAAAACTGAGTTTTGTGTGCACATCCCTTAAAAGGGAGCTTTTCACATTATGTTGTGGTTTACAGCTAGGCTGTGACATCTGTGCCTTTTGGTCCAACACATTTGATTTCAGCAAGCTTAGATGCCTGTGTCAGTATGCAGACTTTTGGTTCCTTGCCTCTCAGGCAGGGATGTCCCCAATTATTTGACCCCTGTGTCATGCTTTTTAGGGGAATTTTATTGTTGTTTTCTCCACAACAGGCTTCTAAATACACCTGGGCAATGTGTATTTCTTGCTAGATAGGTTTTTGGTTTTACAAACCTGACTTATTTGTATGCAGACTGCTGGCTCCTTGCCTCTCAGGCAGATGGGCTCTAACTTCGAAGGAATCCCCCATTAAGTCGACTCTTACAACATGCTTGTTGGGGAGGCACTGGCTCTTTTCTTGTTGTCTCCCCCCCCCCTCTCCACTGGGGCCCCAGAACCCACACTGGGGCCCCAGAACCCACAAAGGGCACTTGAGTCCAGACTCCTATTTTACAGACCAGTCAGCGTTTGGTGCGGGACTGTGGTCAGCATCATGCTGGCCGCCTTTACTTCCCATGACACCACTTGGCAACTATTTTAGGCTGGGTCGACCTGTAAGCCAAGGTCAGTCGAGAAAACTAAGATTATGTTATAGGTGGGCATCTGGCCACTACACCACTGTGGCTCCACCCATAACATATACCAGGAAATGTTCCGTCTGCATCACACTTGGTATTATCCTTAAGTCATAAATTTATGTCTATAGCCAAATATACCCAAGACTGCTCAAGATATGGAAAAATGTTCTACACTTGAAAACATAAAATAGGTTAGCTAAAAATTATGACTGATGTTGCATCAACTTGTTACTTTACCTGATAGGATGTTTTGAAGTATCTGCAAGACATGTTTCTGGCTGGTCACAAGTGGCTGTTGCGGGGTCAGCTAGACTGTGTGAGACAGCAGTCTGTTCCGAGCTGTTTGGACGATGCAGGAAGGAGAGCTGTTGACACCATTCTCCACCAACACGACTACCTCATCAGCTACACAGAGCTAAGGGTACAGAGTTATCTACTCTCTATTGTTGTTGTTGTCTATGTTTTTATTTATTTTAGACATGTTATCAAATCTATCATGGTGCAACTTACACAGTGTTGCACTCTACATATCACAGAAACTAAAAATTAGCACATTATCATTTTGCTTACAAAAGTTTATGTTCAAGAAGAAACATTACTGAAAAACATTGCTACTCAATATTTTATTTTAAAAGTACCACAACTAGAAAAGGAAATTTAAAAAAAAAATATGTCTAAAGAAACACAACAATAACTTTCTGCCAGAGTTTACAGCTGGTGAACGTGAAGAAGAAGAAGAAGAATTCATAACAGATGAAAGAAAGAGTGGTCCTCATCACTTGTGATGGATAAACAACAACATGTATTTTAGGACATCTGTGCGATTATGAAGTTACCTGCAGTCCAATGTGGAGGTAAAAGATTATACTAATGCCGGGATGCGGGGTTCGATCCCAGCTGCGAGCCATGTGCCTTGCGTTGATTTCGACAGTAGTATCATGAAAGCCGACGACCGTCCAGAAAGCAATGGCAAACTACTGGACGTAAATTTGCCTAGAAAAACCACACAACGGCCAGGGGCTGTTGGGGTTGGTTCTGCAACGTCCTGTAAAGGATACGCAACTAACCTCATATCTAATGTGTCCTTGTATTATATTGCGGTGATATTCGTACTCTTAAAAAAAGTTGAACAGGGAGATTGTACTGTTACATTAAGGATTGTAACTTTTCATTAACTTCACGTGTTATGTCCCTTAAATATTTAATTTAGTATACTATGTCTGTCTATCTTCTTTTACCCCACCAGGACATCAAACAAGTGATGAACACCCACTGACACAAAGTGCCACCATGTGGATGAGGATCAACAGTGGAGAGGTCCTAGAAACCGCGTTTAGCCATTAGACCATATTTATGGTCGGGCTATATTGCGGCTCCTAGCAAGAGCCAGAGTAGGACTTCAAATAATGAAAAATTGCATCCCACGAAGAAATTACTAAATTATATTATACAATAAATCATGATTATTTTCTGATAAGCAGGGGATGTAACTCTCCACATTCGTTATTATTATGGAATTTGACGGTTTGAAAGAAAAATGGATATATACATGAAAGAAAATGGATATATGATATTTGAACATTCATTTAAAAAAAATGTACCGCGATAATTGAAAAAAAACAACAAAAAACTAGGGAATTTATTTATTTTACACAAGCCGGCAAAAACACAATTCAAGAACACTATAGGATAGTTGCATGCTATAAGCAGTGGCATTGTATTGACCCAGAACATCTTACATATCCTTCTCGTCCTTATTAGGACGAAATTTTTCGTTATTTGAAGCCCCACTCTGGCTTTTGTCAGGGGCCGCAGTATAGCCTGGTCATAAATATGGCCTAAAGGCTGAACATGGTTTCTGGGACCTCTCCACAATGATCCTCACCCACATGGTGGCACATTGTGTCATTGGGTTTTCGCTTGTGTGAAGTCCGGGTGGGGTAAAAAGTCAGTCAGTCAGTTATGTCTTACAGCAAATGAAGAATACTTAAATGGAATTTTTGAAAGGGTACACATACGTGTACCTTTATATAACAAACTGAAAAGTAAAAAGGTTTCTTTTTCTACTTGTCGTTCACCAGCTGTAAACTCTGGCGGAGAGTTCTGGTTGTTCGTCCACTTCTGGACTGCTGTCCTGTTCCAGAACCAGAGTGTGCATCCGTTTGACAGATCTGACTCATTTCTTTGCAGATTGCTGGCTCCTTGCCTCTCAGGCAGATGCACTCAGACTTCGAAGGAAGCTCCCAATTAGTAGACTTTTACGTCATGCTTTTGGGTTGGCAGTGGGTCTGTTCTTCTTTTCCCTCTAACAGGGCCCTTGAACCCACACCGTGGTGGAAAAAAGGGGGGGGGGGGTTGAATCGGGGTATTTTTGGCCAAGATTAAAGCACAGCTCTGCTGAACTGGTCTGGCCAAGAGAACCGAGATCAGTCAAAACAAAGTCACGGGTGAAACCCATCTAAAAAAAAAAACAAGTCATACTGGGCGGTATCCCCCATTGAGTCTGAAAAACTGACGTAATATCTTCCGGGTAGTCGGGCGACCAGGCTGGAAATATGGGAGACTGACCTGGTAGGTGCAGTATAATGAGAAAAACGACTATTTCTCAAACCCACTTTGTGGGGTATATATAAACAATGTTTCAATTGATGATTGGCACTTTATCCTTAGAGGTAGTGTTAGAGGACTGACTGACTTTCTACCCCACCAGGACATTACACAAGCGATAAACACCCGATGACACAAAGTGCCACCATGCGGATGAGGATCGCAGTGGAGAGGTCCCAGAAACCGCGTTCAGACAATTGGCCATATTTATGGCCTGCCTATATTGCGGCCCCTGGCAAAAGCCAGGGTGGGGCTTCAAATAAAAAATTTCGTCCTGAAAAGAACGAAACTGGATTATTAGATTTATAGTGTTAGAGGAGTGCTAGGAGGTGGCATGAGACTTGCGGGCTAGAGGAAGCCACATTTAACTTAACGAGTAACTGACGAGACAAGGGTCAGGGGAATAAATACCCCCGGGGTGGATTCCAGGAGCCGTAACTGGAGGGTTTTACATAAATATGTGTCGCTGTTCAATCCCCTAGGACATTAGTACAGACTACACTTCAAAAGCATCCTCTATAAGTACTCAAATAGATAAAACTGTTTTGGATGTTAAGTCCCCTATTAGATAAAACTGTGTTGGATGTTAAGTCCCCTATTAGATAAAACTGTGTTGTATGTTGGCTTGGCTTGGCTTTTTTACCCCACCAGGACATCACACAAGCGATAAACACCCGATGACACAAAGTGCCACCATGCGGATGAGGATCACCGTGGAGAGGTCCCAGAAACCGCGTTCAGACATTTGGCCACAATGATGACCTGCCTATATTGCGGCCCCTGGCAAAAGCCAGAGTGGGGCTTCAAATAACAAAAAATAACGTCCTAAGAAGGACGTAAGGAAATAGTGTTGTATGTTAAGTCCCCTATTAGATAAAACTGTGTTGTATGTTAACTCCCCTATTAGATAAAACTGTGTTGTATGTTAAGTCCCCTATTAGATAAAACTGTGGTGTATGTTAAGTCCCCTATTAGATAAAACTGTGTTGTATGTTAAGTCCCCTATTAGATAAAACTCTGTTGTATGTTAAGTTCCCTATTAGATAAAACTGTGTTGTACGTTAAGTCCCCTATTAGATAAAACTCTGTTGGATGTTAAGTCCCCTATTAGATAAAACTCTTTTGGATGTTAAGTCCCCTTTTTTTTATAAAACTGTGTTGTATGTTAAGTTCCCTATTAGATAAAACTGTGTTGTATGTTAAGTCCCCTATTAGATAAAACTGTGTTGTATGTTAAGTCCCCTATTAGATAAAACTCTGTTGGATGTTAAGTCTCCTATTAGATAAAACTGTGTTGTATGTTAAGTCCCCTATTAGATAAAACTGTGTTGTATGTTAAGTCCCCTATTAGATAAAACTGTGTTGTATGTTAAGTCCCCTATTAGATAAAACTGTGTTGTATGTTAAGTCCCCTATTAGATAAAACTCTGTTGGATGTTAAGTCTCCTATTAGATAAAACTGTGTTGTATGTTAAGTCCCCTATTAGATAAAACTCTGTTGTATGTTAAGTCCCCTATTAGATAAAACTGTGTTGTATGTTAAGTCCCCTATTAGATAAAACTCTGTTGGATGTTCAGTCCCCTATTAGATAAAACTCTGTTGAATGTTAAGTCCCCTTTTTTTTTATTAAAACTGTGTTGAATGTTAATTAAGTCCACTATGCAAATTAGTACCTATGAGATGAATAAGGTAGTTCTCGAGAGACTTGCTGACTCTCTCATTGGCGTGGCTAGATTTTATGGCCATAACCTCCATGTCAAGTGCACCTTGGAAACCCTGAGAGGTGATGTGCAGAGGCACCAGATATATTGTTGAAATAAACAAAATCTTTAAAAACGTTTGTGCCACTGCTAATAATTAACCGATAACACTAACTGTAAGCATGTGAACTAACCACACGTTTATGTTCAAGAAGAAAATCATTGAAAACAGTATGTTACTGAATATGTTATTGTAAAAGTACCACAAACAGAAAAGTAAATAAATATGTGAATGTATATATATATATATATATATATATATATATATATATATATATATATATATATATATATATATATATATATATATATATATATATATACACACGAAGAAGCACAATAATAATCATATTAATTCACATACACAGATCATATTCTTTATGTAATGTAGATATAATCACAGAAATGACGTGATACAACCAAACAGTGACTCAACCAACCAAGTGTCTAAGACATGAATACAATCTAGTATCCAAGAAATGTGCTTGGATAAACTCATCAAACACTCTCCTCAAGACTCTGTGTCGCCTCTCTCTCTCTCTCTCTCTCTCTCTCTCTCTCTCTCTCTCTCTCTCTCTCTCTCTCTCTCTCTCTCTCTCTCTCGACAGTTTATTGTAATCAGACTAAAGACAGGAAACAACAGACTTCATCAACATGTGTTTGAACTTTCCAGTATAGGAAACACGGAGCCGTGTCCCTTCATCTTGGCTTGCTGAGTATGTGATCCAACTTGTCAACTTCATGCTGCCAAGAGAGATGCAATCTGGCCTGTTTCAACCACCATGAAGACAAAGCTGTATGGTACACGAGAAGACATGGACTGCACGATAGCTTTCATAAAGACTACCGGCCTCCTGATATTAAGTTTTCTCACAGAAAGATCGAAGAAGAAGAAGACGAGGAAAGACGAGTCTCCTTTCCAAAGTATTCAGCCATTAGTGCTTGTATCCATTTGGGAATGGGGTATGCTACTTCGTATACCAGCTGTATTTTTATTCTACCAGTCTACCCTAAATATTTGGGGAGCATCTTCACAGATGATGGAAGAATTGATAGGGAACTTGAGGCAAGATGTCAAAAGGCGAACGCAGTTAACTTACCAACTCTCCCCACTGCTAAAACACCCAAGCATCACTATGACACTAAAACGACAATTGATAAATTGCATGTTTATACCAACCCTCTGCTACCAATGCCAAACCTGGTCCCTAACAAGAGCACAGGAGGAAAAGATCACGACGTGCGAAATGAGATGCTTACATAATGCTGCCAATGTCACAAGGAGAGACAGAGTTCGAAACGAGAACATTAGAGCAATTGTAGGAACCACACCACGCCTGCAATACATAAAGAAGCAACAAATAGAGTGGTTTGGCCACTTGATGCGAATGCAAACCGACCAACTGCCTCTACGAGCATACAACGAACAGCACTACTGCCATAGAGCAAGAGGCAGACCGAGAGTACGATGGATAGACAATATATCAGAGATCCTGAGGCAACACGGACTAACAACAACACGTGTAACACACCTGGCCCAGGATAGAAAACTGCGACTCCCCACTACACTGTGAGGCAATTGTGGACAAGACAAGACAAGACAAGACAAGACAAGACAAGACAAGACTAGACTGACTGACAACTGCAATGACATTGGTAATGGCAATAAGACAGCTTACGGAAATATTGGTTATAAGTAAGTACATTTTACCTTACTAGGACATCACACAAGCGATAAAACACTCGGTGACACACAGTGCCACTATGCGAATGAGGATCACCCGTGGAAAGGTCCCGGAAACCGCGTTCAACCATTAGGATATATTGCTGCCCCTGGCTATAGCCATGGTAGGGCTTCAAAATAACGAAAAAATTGCGTCCCGCAATTTATATTTATTATTCAAACGGAGGGTTTTTATCTAATCACTTTTCCCATGAAATGTTAGTCTCTCATCTTCAAGTGCTTTGATGACTGTCATGAGCAATCATGCCTCCACGCAACCTGTTATCTTGAACAACAGTCATCGGCTCTGGTGCTGGTATCCTTCCATGTCGTGAGAAAAGGCCGTCAAGAATCTTCTCATACTGTCTTCCACTATCTCACTTTTAACAAATCGTTTCAGTTGTCGCATGGACTAGTTTCCAATTTTTCATAACATGATTCAAGAACAACAACAGAAAAATGAATTCTTCTTCTGATGGTTGTCACAAGTTCTCTTCGAATCATCGTCTCTTTCAAAACATTTCTGTTATTCTTTTTTGGCTGTCCAACGAATTATATGCATTCTTCGGTGAAATCACACACGAAAGTCACAACTGGAAAACACTGCTATTGATTTTCAGTTGTTTAAATTAATGTAACCGACATAGCTTCTGTATTAATTTTCTGACGTAAAATTTCCGAAACCTGAAAATCTTTAATTGTACTATAAGGTGTACTCATCGTTCGGGCCTGATGATTAAGTCTGTCGATCTTGTCTGTGTAATCCATAGACTCATCAACGATAAGATCATCAGTGTAACCATTATCAGAACAAACGAAGCATGACGAGAAGAGCAGTGACAATGTTAGCAAGACTCCACCAATGCAGAAGATCAGAAATCCAACCACCTTGAACAGGTATATGACGATATTACATTCTTCTAACTGTTCGTATATCTGTACATCACTACAGAGGTTGTCTGACGCTGTCATCCACTCAGGGGAAGGGATAATGTAGCTGATTACGATGGCTAGCGTCCCCAGGACAAGTAAGATGATCCCGATCCAAAGAAGAATCTGAAAATGCAATAAGAAGACCTATAAATGGTTGTCATGCCATTTGTAAATTGGGTTTGCTTGTTTTGTTTTGTTTTTGTTTAAATGAAGCCGCAATTAAATTAACACCCCCCCCCCCCCCCCCCAACCATCATATACTGTTTAAAAAATACTGCAAGAAACGCATAGCTACTGAAAAGAACATACATACTTACAATTTTGACATTCTGCATCTTTGTAACGAAATAAGTTAGATTACTCAAATTTAACACAAGAATACCTTAGGGTTCTATCAATCAATTGACACGTTTTATGTGTGCATCTGGGTCACGACAATTTTAGGTGTTCGACCTTTCCCGTTAGTATGGTGTGTGGCCTCCTCTTGCGTGGATCAGTGACTTGGCATCTCCTGGGCATGGATGCGATAACATGTCTGATGTGGGCCTGTGGGATGGATGCCAACTCTTCATGAAATGCCTGAAACAGATCACGACCATTTACTGGAGCAGCGTCTCCGCGACAAATACGTCTTTTCAGCTCATCGCCCAGGTGTTCAATCGGACTCATGTCTGCAAATAGGGATGGCTAGTGAAAGGTTTGAATGTTATAGGCAGTCCATAACTGCGTGGTCAGCTGTACAGAATGGTGTCTGGCTTTGTCCTGTTGAACAGAAATATGTGTTGACATCCCTAAATTGAAGGATATGTGGTCGAAGAATTTCATTGACGTATCGTTGCGAATTTAAGCTTCCTTCAATGGGCACCAATTGATTCCTTCTACTGTAACTGATCATTCCCCACACCATTACACCTCAACCACCGTGCAGCAGTTTTATCAACACAATTTTTGCCTCGGTAGACTCTTCACCGTCTATCATGACGCTGAAAAAAAAAAACCGAAACATTCATCATTGAGCCAGACACGTCTCTATTGATTGTCATCTGCCCAGGGACGATGTTGGTTGGCCCAAGGATGTCGATTTTGGCGATGGCGACGCCTTAGGACAGGTCCCCAGTGTGGTCGTCGTGCTCAAAGTCCAGTTTTATCAAACGCATAACTTCCTGGAGGCAAAGCCTGCCCAGTTCAGTAAGATGTTGTAATCCTGTCTCTGAGGTGACGAAGCCGAATAAAACGATTCTCTGCTGCTGTTGTCGTCCACTGCGATGTCGATCTTCTACGGAACCAGTGGCTTGAAACCGGCGACAACGTCGACTGCTGGTACTCTGGTGCACTTGTAGATGCCTAGCAACCCGACTATGACTTTCTTTTGCCTGCAATCGACCAAAAGCAAGATTCCTAAAATTTATCGTGACAGCTCGAAAATGAATTGAGTGTTTTGGTGTTGCGGTATCTCTTTATAGGGTTTCAGTTGTGTGGGAAGTGAAAAAAGTGTTCACCCCAAAAAGTGTTGCTTTCTCGTGCGCCATTTATGAGCTATGCTCACAAATATGGTCTCAGACACAACTGACCACTGCGTTATAACGACTACAAAAACCCATGCAATTCACGCCCATATAGCCACTGGACACTGTAAACAACATCTGAGACTGCTTTTGGCATTCCCGAGTATATTTTCTATACAAACTAATGAAAAACGGTTTTTTTAAAAACAGTATAGTTATATTATTACTACAAAAGTTACATTTAATTTTTACTATCAAGAAAGCATATTATATTACTAGTACGAAGAAATTCCTTTCAGCATTCCGAGCTCTCGAAGTTCATTGCTGCAGAAATTACCTTTCTCCATTCACGTCTGTAATTGACGCTCTCTCTCTCTCTCTCTCTCTCTCTCTCTCTCTCTCTCTCTCTCTCTCTCTCTCTCTCTCTCTCTCTCTCTCTCTCTCTCCAGTTAAATGACTGCAAGTGTTTTTATATCTGCTTAGATATTATCTCGCCGACATCTTCTACGTCTGCATCCTGCTCTACGACCGTTTCCTTTCTGCAGTCGACCATTCTCTCAATATGCCCTAACCATTTAACTATATTAGCTCCCATAATGCCAGTGATCAGTGGTGATTTAAACAGATTATATATGACATTGTTGCCTCTCTCTCTCTCTCTCTCTCTCTCTCTCTCTCTCTCTCTCTCTCTCTCTCTCTCTCTCTCTCTATCTCTCTCTTACCCTAGCCCAGTATGCCTACTACGTCTGAAGGCGTGGGGAATGGTCTGTTACGTTTTACTCTTATGACTATGCGGCTGAAAGGAGTTTTCAGATTTTGTACGTGTTTGATTCTCCTCCTTGAGATGGTAATCCTCTAGATTCCAATTATGGAAACAAAGTAAAAAACACAAACGGAATGGGGGAGGGAACTGAGTGAACATTCACATAAGAAGAAACGGATATTACTTTATCATGCACCCACCTTCCATCTTCTTGATATACACCTCTGACGGGTGTAGTGTATCTGCTGCAGCAAGATTTGGCTGTCGCCGCCCTCATACATCGAACTTTCATTGGAGACATGGGCGTTGTTGAATGGATGGTCTGACTTTCCTTCAGACGACATAGTTTGGTTGCTGCAGGAGGAATCTGTAAACAAAAACAATGAAAATATAATCCTATACCCTACAAACACAAGATGAAGATAAAAGATGTATTGAAGCAGGGTTATAATTCATATTCTCTGCTTCTTCTTTTGTTCTTCTGGTTATGTGTGCCCTGTCTGGAAGCTCTGTCTTCACTTCGTGACTTGGCTTTCGCCATGAATTTTCTTGACCTGTCGGTATACCTGCATGAAACCCTAAAACTAACACTGACCCTAGCCCTAACGCTTGAACAGTCGTTCGCAGAAAAGAGAGTTGATCACTTTTGTCTGGGAGAACTAGTAACATTCTTCTCCCCTAACAAGCACTGATTGACCTCATTTTGCACCCAGGCTATGCTGGAGTGAAAGGCAATGATAGAGCAGACGCCCTGGCTGGCAGTGCGACTATCAAGAATGGGCTCTCTATGGCCAGGAGAGACATCTTCAATATCATACGAGAGACTAAAAGTTGTGAGGATTTCAGCTGAAAAAAAAAATGATTTTTCACCGAATAGACTGCATACCCTGGGTATATCAAATGGAGCAGCGACATAGGTAAACCATACGGGAGCCACCCGTCGTTACATTAGCCAGAACAGACTAGGAGTTTTTAGCCTAAAAACAATGAGAGATTTATTCAGGAAGAGATCGGAGCACTTATGGTAATGTCCGATGTGCGGTGAAAATGATCTTTAAACAACGCTAAGCCCTGTTCTTGTGATGCACTGTTTAATGCTTCCGTATAGTTCTCTAGAACCTATTTACTTTCCTCTGTTTTCTATTGTCACAAATATTGCAAATAGATTGAAGAAAAGAGGACGTCCAAATGAAACTCGGTGGTAAGACTGGGTTTCCCTGCTTTCTGATGCTTTAAACGACCCCAAAACATTTAGAACTGGCCCTAACCTCAACCCACCTACGTCCCACGAGAGAGTGCAGTCTATGTCCCACGACTGTATGCAGCCTAGGTCCCACGACTGCATGCAGCCTATCTACCATTCCCTGACTTGTTTGGGATAGGATATTAATAAAAAACCCGAAACTCTAAAAGACAGACGTTGATGAGACACTCTAAAGGTGCCGGACTAATGTATTCCGTCTATGATTTTGAAACAACAGCAAACGCAAGAACAGAATGGAATAATAACTGCGAGCCATACTTGATACGAAACGGCAAAACAAGCTGATTATTATTGTATGTAACCAGAATATGATCAGTATACCATTTCCCGAAGAATGAAACATTACTCACCAAATAAAAGCACAATGAATGAAATGTCCAAGCCGCGTAAAGTATATATGGCTTCCCCTAAACTACACCATGACGTCAGAATTCCCACAAATATGACGCATATTTTTCTAGCAATATGAAAATTGTGCAAGAAAAGCTTTGTTGTTTTTTTCGAAAGTATACATGTTTTGCTTGGAACATCAAAAACATTATGTATACATAACAGCCGAAATTTTAATAGCCTTTGTCGGAACATAAATAGATTTATTTCGCCATTTTCTCACATATAGAGGGGCAGACTTGTTAAAATTCTGTGTAAATTAGCTTCGTCAATGGGATAACGAGTGTTTAAATTATGAGAGGAATATTGGAAGATTCAGTCAGAAACTGTAGCATTCATTAGGAAGTGGGGAGGGCAAGGTGAGAAGACAGACTGACTTGTAAGGTGAGGTCTGGCGTCAAAGAAATACGATTTTTTTTAAACACTTTCTTTTCCTTTTGAAGAGGTTCTTAATAGTGCAAACGTAAGCACAGGATACCACACCCTTGTGTCCTTTTTCATATCCCCCTTTACCTCCTCCTCATTCTTCATCTTCCCCTTTCATTCTAATCATCTTCTTCTCTTTTTCTTCTTTTCCTCTCTCTCTCTCCTCCACCCCCCCCCCCGTCTCCATCATACTGATGTTGAAATCAGTGCAAATAGATATGCTGCCAAATGACAGGCAGCTACAATTGAACCGGGTATTTCAACATTACAAACCGCACTTCCAACGCCTAAGGCACATACGCCGACACTGTGTGCATGTGTGTCTGTGTCTGCGTGCTTGCGCGCGCGCGCGGACTCTTTAATAATAATTAAAAAAAAAAAAAGAAATGTGCTAACATACGATGTGTACCGTTAGGACATAAACTCAAAACTAGGGTCGCATATCAACATGTTTGCTAATAGCATATACTCACACATTTGTTATGCAACAGACCTATCCTCACACTTACCTACCCTCACAACATCCGCGCTAAAAATATTATCCTCAGGCATCTCTCCATCCTTAAAGCCGACCCTGCCACCAGCACGACTTTCTCTGAACCTCTTCTAGTGGCCTACAGACATGACCGTAACCTCAAGGACATTCTAGTCAGGAGTCGATTACGTCCTGCGTTGGAGATCCCACTTTAGCACGGTCTCTTGTCACAGACCTGTATGCAGGACCTGTCCATATGTGGTCCAGTTGATTCGTCTAGAATTCCCTAAAGCCACCTTCCACATACGTGAAGCATTATATTGTACCAGCCGCAATGTCATTTATGCCATTAACTGCAAGAGATGTGACATGAAATACATTGGTGAAACAGGTCTACGGCTGGCTGACAGGTTCAGACAACATTTTTTGGATGTGCAAAATGGTGCTCTGAAACCAGTACCCTTGCACTTTAATTCCCAGGATCACCAAGGTGTTCTCGACATGGAGGTGACAACCATTAAATCTAGCCATTCCAGCGACAGAGTCTGGAAGTCTCTTGAGAATAGATTTATTTACACTTTGGGGGCTTTAACACCCTCCGGAATTAATTGCCAGCACAGTTTCATTTAAACTCCTAGTGGATTGAACTGCCCTCACAGTATTATCTCTAACACCCTAGCTATCGCCCCTGGTAGACCCCATGGGGTTTTTATCCCCCCCCCCCCCCCAGCCACGCGTGTAGGCATTCTGATGGGAATCAATCTACCCGGCTGCTTCAAGATATCAGCTAAGTGATTTTGTGTATTTGTGTAGTATTGTTTGATTTGTATGTGCTGATTCTTCTTCTTCTTCTCTTCCACCTTGTACCTCATCGAAGTGTCGGGGGGAGATGTAATGTTCGTTGATGAGCTCTGTCAAGAGCACTATTAAGACTGATGTTCATTTCTGTAAGGCTGTTCTTAATGCCATCACTCCATCTTTTACGAGGTCTTCCACTCGCTTTATACCCGTTGTAACGTTTTAGTGTGGCTCGCTGTGGCAGATAGTACCAGGGCATTCTTGTTAGGTGTCCAAACCATTTCATTTGTTGTTCTTTGATGACCTGCAAGACTGGCTTTATTCCTAGCATTCGTCTGATTTCATGATTTTGTATTCTGTCTTTCCTTGAAACTCCTGCAGCTCTTCTAAGGCATTTCATCTCTGTTGTCACAATTTTACGTTCATTGGAGGATGTAAGTGTCCACGTTTGGCATTGATAGCATAGTATTGGCCCAAAAATAGTTCTGATAAGATTCACTTTAGTACTCTGAGGTATCTGCTTGTGTGTCAACAGGGGAGATAGTTGACCCATTACTTGATTAGCTTTGGCACATCTGGAGCTAATTTCTCTGTCCAGTTTTCCGTCTGAAGTAAAAATTGCTCCCAAATACTTAAATTCCCCTGTTTGTCTCAGGGTGTTGTTTTTTAATTTAATTTCTAAATTGTCTTTATGTCTTCCTATCATCATTGTCTCTGTCTTCGTAGTGTTTATTTTCATATTATATTCCTCCCCTTTGTTACTAATTTGATTTAGGTGGTTCTGTAGGCATTCCATATTTTTTGCTATAAGTACCTGGTCGTCGGCGAAAAGTAATTCTGTTATATCTTCTCCCTGATTAAAGTCTGTTTCGCTACATATGGCGTCCATGTATGTTATGAAAAGAAGCGGCGATAGTACACAGCCCTGACGCACACCAGAGTTCACTATAAAAGTTCTAGACAACCCTGCCTTTGATCTTATGCAGCATTCACTACGTGTGTACAGGCTTTTGCAAATATTAATGAGATGATTGCTGATTCCTTTTTTCCCCATACATTCCCACAACATATTCCTGTCGACTCTATCGAAGGCTTTTTCTTGGTCTATGAATGTCAACAAACATGTCTTATCATGTTCTATTGCCCTCTCTGATAGTTGTCTCAATGTATAAATTAACTTCTGTTTCGTCTAAAGCCCATCTATGCTTCTGAAAGTTGATACTCTATCAATGGTCTCAGCCTTTTTTCGATGATCTTAGCAAACATTTTCCCAGTGTGACTGAGAAGTGATATTCCTCTGTAATTAGTACATTCCCTCTTACTTCCTTTATTTTTCCACAGCGGGACAATGACAGCAGTTTGCCAATCTGATGGTGTTTCTTGATTTTCCAATGCCACCTGAAATATTCTCTTTAACCATATTGCTCCCGTTTCTCCTGCTGCCTTGATGGCCTCAGCTGGTAGATCATCAATACCTGTCGCCTTTAGTCTAGGCGCGGTTCGAATGACATATTTTACCTCATCCAATAATATACCTGGTTCTAGTTCCTCTGCTGTTAGTTCCGAGTTGTTTTTATGTTCTTCCCTGCTTTTATCTGTTTTATTGCAGCTAAGTAATGCTTCAAAGTAATTACTCCACCTTTTTAGTAGTAGGTTCTATTAAAGGTTGGCCAACTTCATCATTTATAATTTCTGTTGGGTTGTATTCTTCATTCCTGTTTCTCATGCCTTTGATTTTTTGGTAGTAGTTTTTCACTGCTGATCTTTCTTCTTCAGCCAGCTTGCTTCAAAACTTTTCCCATGAATCTCTTTTTGCTTTTCTGATAGTTCTATTTACTTCTCTTCTAATTTTCCTGTATGTTATGTAATCCTCTCCTGTTCTGCTTCTCAGCCAAATGCCATAAGCTTTCTTTTTACTGCTCACAATACTTCTTATTTCTTCAGACCACCATGTTGAGAGCTTGCGCCCTATTTTACCTTTCCTTTTAGTTCCACATATTTCTTGTGCTATTTTCATAGTGGTGTCTCTGAAATTCAACCATTCTGTATTTACCCCAAGAGTGTTTTGTGGAAGCTGTTCATAATTTTCCTGTAATTTTTGCTGAAAGGCTCGCCTGTTTTCTTCACACTCTAGTTCTTTCCATTTTATTATGTCACTTTTATTACATTTCTTTTTGGTTTGATAACTTATCTTGATTAATGATTAATGCTGATTAATGCTCCATAATCGCAACGCTCACGTTTTGTTTGTATTTGTTATATTGTGAAGCTTGCTTATATTCTTTTCGTTCGTTTTTTTAAAAAAATCTTTTCTTGATACGAATATAAGAGGACTGTGTACTACGTGGTATTTTCTTCTTGTTGCTTCGCCGTTGACTAGACAAATAATCAGGGCGGCGTCGCAGCTTTCGTCGTTAAACACTTTATTAGTAACTAGGAACTGTCACACGTTTCAGCGGTTAAACATGCAGCAAGCTTTATTTTCGCTGTTTAATAGTAATATTCTGTTGTTGTTTTTTTTTAAACTGTACGTGCTGGACGAGAAATAAACCGAGTGACGTTACTTATATTAAAAGTAAAAAGTAAAGATCCCTTTTTACGCCTTAGGCGCATCGGGCATATGGGAAGAGCACCCCATATTTTTACAGACCTTCGGCACTAGGTGGGTAATGTGGCCACTATTTTTCTGGCCGTCTTTACTCCCCAGGACATCCATCCTGGTACCCATTTTAGACTGGGTCGACCTGCGACGCCCCATACAATGATAAAAATCCACGCAGCCAGCAGTGGGTTTCGATCGCGGTACGTTAGAATTACAAGACGGACTCGCAACGCCTAAGCAACGGACGCCAGTTATTTATAGTACTAAATTGTAAATAGTAAAAATACACAGTTTTAGCGTTGCTCAGTCGATAGCTGCGACTCGCTGCAGCCCACGGCCGGTTTTCGAAACCGGACTGTTCCCGGGGTTCACCCAGCCTCTGAGAAATGGGTACCAGAGTTAAGACTCTGGGATAAATGGACTAATCAAGTAACAGAAAGTATTGTGAACGGCACTCATAGAAAGAAGTAGAAAGATAGAAGAACATACTAGACAACATAGAAATCGGAAGCTATAGTTACCGTGCCGGGAATTGAACCTCTCACCTACAGAGTTTCGTGCGGACGGCGACACCGGTGGATAGTCTCTAATCGGCTGTCTGTACTGGTGGCAGAGCACCTATGGTTTATAACCGTGTGCAATGAGACTGGTTCACACCTCCCGACTTTATCTTTTTACCTTTTAAAGTAATGAATTTTTCTTTTGCAAGCAAAGGCAAATGTAAGCGGTGAAGTTACATGCACGCTTCTTCACTGCAACTACTGTTTTCCTCATCTGTTTTAAGGCATACGTTGTAGATGATGATGATGATATTGGCGACAACAACGACGGTAGTGGGAGTGGTGACTGACAGAAAATGTCGAAAAGTGATATAAACAAGGAAGACAGTTAAGTTGAGTTGAGTCAAGAATTGACATGACAGCGCTCCGGGCATTCCCATAGGCGCTTCACCTCCATCCCCAGCAGCCAGCGCAGAGTTCCAGTACTAATGGTGCCGGTTGTAATCTGGTTGTATGTCCGTCTTGCCTTTCCTCTGAGCGTAGTGTGACGGTCGAACCCTCTGGTTACACCAAGGGAGACAATTAATAATTAACACGACAACAGGTATAACAATATTTGTTGCCCTTGTAATTGCAACGCCTTGTTAATTTTAGACATTGAAAATTATGTTTATACCTATCGTTAAATTTATTGACCATAAAGACTGTAATGATTCGGCTACCTGGCGAGAATGAATCCAAAAGCAAGATGTATTGAATGATCATGAAATGCTGGGATACTGATAAAGAGCTCAAAGGATATGAGCCTATCCTTGCTGTTGGGGGGGGGGGGGGGGCACTAATATAACCTAACAGTTGCACGGGGTTTAGGGATCTCTCTTCGGCTGATCCTCGTCCGAATGGTGGCACTTTGTGTCAATAAGTTTTTGTCGCTGATTGTGATGTCCTGGTGGGATAAAAAGTCAGTCAGTCAGTCGTCGGGGGCCTTAATATAACTTAGTGATTGTAGCGGAATTCTGGGACTTGCGCCTGGATGATTTGCACCCGAACAGTGGCACCTTGTGTCATCGGGTGCTAATCGCTAGTTGTACTCTCCTGGTGGGGGCTGGACCTTACTCCTTCAGTGTCGGTTTGTTGATCGGTCTCTTCTCAGAGTGTGTCCAATATAGCTCCATCTTCTCGGTCATAACTGTTAATACTATTTTTTGTCAACATATTTCTGTTATTTTAACAGCGACATGTCTACCTAAAAACAAAGCGGTCCCTTTTACACGCCATCAGGCGTGTTGGGAATAAAGGGCTAGACGTATATGTTTGTAGACGAATCGGTACTTGGTGGTTAATGTGGTCAGCATCACGCCGGCCGCCTTTACTTTACAGGATTCTACTTAGAACCCACTCAAGGCTGGGTCGGTCTGGGAGTCAAGGTCATTTTTAAAAAGAAACAAAGTCTGGCTCAGTCAGGACGCGAACCCACGACCTTCCGATCCCCAGGTGGGTGTCTAGCCGCCAATGCGACTGCGATTCCTGTGTCTACCTAAAGAAGTGAATAATTCCATAACTTGAAGTGAAACTATACCGAGAGACCTTTGATACTTCTGTATACCGAGAGACCTTTGATACTTCTGTATACCGAGAGACCTTTAATACTTCTGTATACCGAGAGACCTTTGATACTTCTGTATACCGAGAGACCTTTGATACTTCTGTACACCGAGAGACCTTTGATACTTCTGTACACCGAGAGACCTTTGATACTTCTGTATACCGAGAGACCTTTGATACTTCTGTACACCGAGAGATCTTGATGCTTCTCTATACCGAGAGACCTTTGATACTTCTGTACACCGAGAGACCTTTGATACTTCTGTACACCGAGAGATCTTGATGCTTCTGTATACCGAGAGACCTTTGATACTTCTGTATACCGAGAGACCTTTGATACTTCTGTATACCGAGAGACTCTTGATACTTCTGTATACCGAGAGACCTTTGATACTTCTGTATACCGAGAGACCTTTGATACTTCTGTATACCGAGAGACCTTTGATACTTCTGTATACCGAGAGACCTTGATACTTCTGTATACCGAGAGAACTTTGATACTTCTGTATACCGAGAGACCTTGATACTTCTGTATACCGAGAGACCTTTGATACTTCTGTATACCGAGAGACCTTTGATACTTCTGTATACCGAGAGATCCTTGATACTTCTGTATACCGAGAGACCTTTGATACTTCTGTACACCGAGAGACTTTTGATACTTCTGTATACCGAGAGACCTTTGATACTTCTGTATACCGAGAGACCTTTGATACTTCTGTATACCGAGAGACCTTTGATACTTCTGTATACCGAGAGACCTTTGATACTTCTGTATACCGAGAGACTCTTGATACTTCTGTATACCGAGAGACTCTTGATACTTCTTGTATACCGAGAGACTCTTGATACTTCTGTATACCGAGAGACCTTTGATACTTCTGTATACCGAGAGACTCTTGATACTTCTGTATACCGAGAGACTCTTGATACTTCTGTATACCGAGATATCCTTGATACTTCTGTATATCGAGTGACTTGATACTTCTGTATACCGAGAGACCCTTGATACTTCTGTATACCGAGAGACTTGATACTTCTGTATACCGAGAGACTCTTGATACTTCTGTATACCGAGAGACTTGATACTTCTGTATACTGAAAGACTCTTGATACTTCTGTATACCGAGAGACTTGATACTTCTGTATACCGAGAGACTCTTGATACTTCTGTATACCGAGAGACTCTTGATACTTCTGGCATTCACTAATAAATACGAACAGCTTCACAGCGGAAGAGTGCGCTGCAAGAGTCTAAAGATCTTCTGCAGATGTCGCCTATTCAACAATTGTTTCGGCCCGTTTACCTCTATAGAAAATCTCAGGGTGCGGGCTGACTGCGGTCATGACTCCCAGGCCTCGGAAATCTCCTCTTACTCGTTGCGAACGCGCTTCTTAATGCTGAGGTGCTGGGTTCGAACCCTGCTGCAGACGATTTGTCTAGCGCTGGTTTCGACAGTGGTACCGAGAGCTGACAATTCAGTAAGCAATGACAAACTACTAGATGTAAAATTTGCCTAGTAAAACCACAACGGCCAGTAAATGCTGGGGTTGGTTCTGCAACGTCTTGTAAAGGATACCCAACTAACTCTTAACTGAGGTTATGGTGATGTATCGCCGCTACGGTAGCAAAAAAGGGTCTACCTGCACGACCAGAGCGGTAAATGGACGGTTGGTTCATCCAAGACGTTTCCAGCAATGAGACTTTCTTGATTCATTCAAGACCGACTGGACACGGCCTTAGTTCACGAGACAGACTTTAGCAGTTGGCAGCAGCACGGACAGAAGTTGGTCGGGCGACTTCGGCTTAAGACAGAGGTTCTCAACCTGTGAGTCGCAACCCTTTTGTGGGTCAAACGATCCTTTCACAGGGGTCGCCAAAGACCATCCGAAAGCACATTTTTACTGAAGTTCTGAAGTAGCAGTAAAAATAATTAAACGACTGGAGGTCGCCACAGTACAAGGAACTGTATTTAAGGGTCGCGGCGTTAGCAAGGTTGAGAACCCCTGGCTTAAGGGATATAAAAGTTCTTTTTTTTCTAGACAATGTCGCAATTGTCAATCAATCAGGTACCGTCTCCACAATGAAGGTTGGCTGCAATGGATCTCCAACAAGCCCTGTCTCTTGCCCTTGATGTGCACTCACTCATACTGCTGTTCGTCCATCTCTTGATGTTATCCTCCCACTTGTAACGCTGTCTGCCTTTTGCACGCCTACCTTGAACCTTTCCCCCTAGGATGATCTTTACAATACTGTTATGTCTTTTAATGTGGCCAAAATATTTCACTTGTCTCTTTTTTTTTTTCACCTAGCAGCTCTCTTTTCATTCCCAATTTCCTCAGTACCTCTGTATTTGATAGCTTTTGTTTCCATGAAATACGACCTAATCTTCTGTCGCAGTTGTAATACATGTTAAAGTACAAAGTTAAAGAGATATTGACAAACCCTAGCTTTAAAGATAAAGTAAGGGAGAATCTGTCATATATTTTGTACTTAAGTCAAGCGCTTTCATGAAACATATGCATAGGCGTAGGAATCTTGGGAGCTAAAGCCCATTGGGTGCCCTCCTAACAAAATTTAGGCTAGGGGTATGGGAAGGGGGGGGGGGGTAACTGAGCCACACCAGTCCAGCACACACACACACACACACACACACACACACACACACACACACACACATACACACACACACAAATGGTACAGTGATTAGGGCACCCCTCCACCCCCCCCAAACTAAAATACATGTTTAAGTATTTATTTTCACATTGCATATAATTTTTAATATAATATGCTACTTACTTCATTTACTTGAAAGGAGAAGGATAGAAGAAGAAGGAGGTGGAGAAGAAGAAGAAGAAGAAGAAGAAGAAGAAGAAGAAGAAGAAGAAGAAGAAGAAGAAGAAGAAGAAGAAGAAGATGATAAAGAAAGAACGAAGAAGTAGAAGAAGTTGAGTACATCAAATATTACATCAAATATGTTTATTCATGTGTATATGTGTTATATATACACATACACACACACACACACACACACACACACACACACACACACATTACGTACCTAAACAAGGCACAGGCCCTTTCCCTCTCCTAAAACATTTTCAGGAGGCCACCTCCATAACTATGTTGTTGTATATGCCCCTGCAAGTCTGCCTTCACAAAGTTTATGGTTTTTTTTAGAACACAGCGAATCCTAGTTTGTTACAGTTAGCGCCAGAGGTTTCACCAGAAGGGAGGAGCTTCCACAATTGAACTAATTTGGATCTCAAGGGAATATATACCTGTACACTGGAATTTAATAGTGGCTTGGTCGAGGTGTTCTTGTTTATGAACTGACAAACTAAATATGAACTAATTGGAGATAAGAAATACGTCTTTGTTTTGTTTTTATCGAAAGTTGACGTGTTTTAGAATTTGGGACCTCACTTGGCAGTAACTCCATCGATGTTATGGTTGAATATGTAAGGATCTTCTAAGTGGTTTTTTTTTTTGGGGGGGGGGGGGGGGGGGTGGGGGTGGGGTGGGGTGGGGGGAGGGAGGGGGGGGGGAGGTCTAATGTGTTGTATATGTTGACCTTCATTACTTTTAGGTAGTTGTTGATGCCGTCATTCCATTTATTGGAAGTTCTTGCTCTTGATCTATGCTCATTTTTTTATTTTGGCATGGCTCTCTGTGGTAGTAAGTATCAGCGCATTCTCATCTCATCTTCCTCGTCAAAACTTAGCAACTTTTTTTTTTTTAGAGATACACCCGCCATCTTTGTATATCACGTTAGGGTTAAAAATATGTTACTTTCATCCATCATTTGGTATTTATGTTGAGTTACATTTTTGATTGTGGTGTCTTATACCTCTAACTTTCTTGCAGTTTTTTCTAACTGCCGTTTTCCTCCTTGTCTTCCGCTTCTTCGCTTGATGGTTAAGTGGTGGGTATATTCCTGTTTTCCCACAATGGGCTCAGGAACGCACACGGGAAATTTATTTCTTTTCAGTTTTTCCAAAGTGTTTCCAAACTGTTGCCATGGAAATGTCTTGATTTAAATTTTCTCCAGGTTCCGCCAGTGTATTGGAAAATGAGCAGGCGGATAGACTGGCCGGTTCGGCACCACTTGGTGGCGAACTGATATATGACAAGCTGGATGTTGTGAGGGCCCTTTAGGAGCAAGTGAACAGTGCGGAGGAACAGATACATCCTTACGGTCTGAGGAGAATGGCACTGAGAGGAGTTACAAGGGGATGCTCGAAACTCGGGGGAGGGGCGAGACGGATATACAATCAGACTGTTACTGGCACCATCGTAATGTTAACTCTGCGCTTGCTGCTGAAGATGGGGACGGAGCGCTAATGAGAGTGTCCCGAGTGCTGTGATGTCGATTCTTAATTCAACATTTAACATTTTTCTTGATTTTCTCATTGTTCCATTTGTTTTTATTCTACTTTTCTAGTTTGCCTATATTTTATAGTATATACGCTTTTCTTTGGTTCTGTTTTCACCAACAATGGTAAGTCTCCCCCCCCCCCCACTTTCTCACCTAACTCCAACTGCTTTCCCACCTAGACTAATACTAGCCACCATAAGAACAATGTGCCATTACAGAGTGTCTAGACAATAATTTAGACCCATGGCATAAACGTCTTGTAACAATCGGCAAGGAACATACTGATGATCATGTACGCAACAAAAACAGTAACAACGAAGAAAAAAAAAAACACAGATGTGCACACCACATGTGGCAAAATATATTTACCAAACCTATAACACATTACAACCATCGACCAGATAAACCCAGTCGCCAAATGACCCAGAGTTTTCAATGTAGAACCAACTTTGCTTCGCAAGAAAACGGCGTTGTTATTTGAACATTCGATTGTTGTCTCTGTGTGTACTTCCCCGTATGTGCGTGAGGAGAAAGAATATTTATAGTTTCTGTTGTTTGACTAGTAACTACTGTTGCCAGTTTTATAATTGTCAAACAATAGTGAACTTTGTTCAGAAATAAGATATCTGCGTTTCGCAAGGAATAATATATATAATTGTAAATAAGTTAAGTGTGCGGTACAGTAGACACATTGCGAGACATTTATCAGTGAAAATTTGGCCTGTTTTGGTAAGTTGCCTTCTTTTCCTATTTCGTGTTTGTGTATTTTTTCGTAGGCTTGTTTATTTATATTATTGTTCTTCTGCTTTTTCTTTTTCTGTAACTTTTTTGGACCCGACCTTGTTTATCTTCTTCTTATTGTTGTTATTGTTGTTCTTTATGCTGCTTTCTTCTTCTTTTTCTTATTATTCCTCTTGTTGTTGTTGTTGTTGTTGTTGTTGTTCTTCTTCTTCTTCTTCTTCTTCTTCTTCTTCTTCTTCTTCTTCTTCTTCTTCTTCTTCTTCTTCTTCTTCTTCTTCTTCTTCTTCTTCTTCTTCTTCTTCTTCTTCTTCTTCTTCTTCTTCTTCTTCTTCTTCTTCTTCTTCTTCTTCTTTCTTCTTCTTCTTTCTTCTCTTCTTCTTCTTCTTCTTCTTCTTCTTCTTCTTCTTCTTCTTCTTCTTCTTCTTCTTCTTCTTCTTCTTCTTCTTCTTCTTCTTCTTCTTCTTCTTCTTCTTCTTCTTCTTCTTCTTCTTCTTCTTCTTCTTCTTCTTCTTCTTCTTCTTCTTCTTCTTCTTCTTCTTCTTCTTCTTCTTCTTCTTCTTCTTCTTCTTCTTCTTCTTCTTCTTCTTCTTCTTCTTCTTCTTCTTCTTCTTCTTCTTCTTCTTCTTCTTCTTCTTCTTCTTCTTCTTCTTCTTCTTCTTCTTCTTCTTCTTCTTCTTCTTCTTCTTCTTCTTCTTCTTCTTCTTCTTCTTCTTCTTCTTCTTCTTCTTCTTCTTCTTCTTCTTCTTCTTCTTCTTCTTCTTCTTCTTCTTCTTCTTCTTCTTCTTCTTCTTCTTCTTTCTTCTTCTTCTTCTTCTTCTTCTTCTTCTTCTTCTTCTTCTTCTTCTTCTTCTTCTTCTTCTTCTTCTTCTTCTTCTTCTTCTTCTTCTTCTTCTTCTTCTTCTTCTTCTTCTTCTTCTTCTTCTTCTTCTTTCTTCTTCTTCTTCTTCTTCTTCTTCTTCTTCTTCTTCTTCTTCTTCTTCTTCTTCTTCTTCTTCTTCTTCTTCTTCTTCTTCTTCTTCTTCTTCTTCTTCTTCTTCTTCTTCTTCTTCTTCTTCTTCTTCTTCTTCTTCTTCTTCTTCTTCTTCTTCTTCTTCTTCTTTCTTCTTCTTCTTCTTCTTCTTCTTCTTCTTCTTCTTCTTCTTCTTCTTCTTCTTCTTCTTCTTCTTCTTCTTCTTCTTCTTCTTCTTCTTCTTCTTCTTCTTCTTCTTCTTCTTCTTCTTCTTCTTCTTCTTCTTCTTCTTCTTCTTCTTCTTCTTCTTCTTCTTCTTCTTCTTCTTCTTCTTCTTCTTCTTCTTCTTCTTCTTCTTCTTCTTCTTCTTCTTCTTCTTCTTCTTCTTCTTCTTCTTCTTCTTCTCTTCTTCTTCTTCTTCTTCTTCTTCTTCTTCTTCTTCTTCTTCTTCTTCTTCTTCTTCTTCTTCTTCTTCTTCTTCTTCTTCTTCTTCTTCTTCTTCTTCTTCTTCTTCTTCTTCTTCTTCTTCTTCTTCTTCTTCTTCTTCTTCTTCTTCTTCTTCTTCTTCTTCTTCTTCTTCTTCTTCTTCTTCTTCTTCTTCTTCTTCTTCTTCTTCTTCTTCTTCTTCTTCTTCTTCTTCTTCTTCTTCTTCTTCTTCTTCTTCTTCTTCTTCTTCTTCTTCTTCTTCTTCTTCTTCTTCTTCTTCTTCTTCTTCTTCTTCTTCTTCTTCTTCTTCTTCTTCTTCTTCTTCTTCTTCTTCTTCTTCTTCTTCTTCTTCTTCTTCTTCTTCTTTCTTCTTCTTCTTCTTCTTCTTCTTCTTCTTCTTCTTCTTCTTCTTCTTCTTCTTTCTTCTTCTTCTTCTTCTTCTTCTTCTTCTTCTTCTTCTTCTTCTTCTTCTTCTTCTTCTTCTTCTTCTTCTTCTTCTTCTTCTTCTTCTTCTTCTTCTTCTTCTTCTTCTTCTTCTTCTTCTTCTTCTTCTTCTTCTTCTTCTTCTTCTTCTTCTTCTTCTTCTTCTTCTTCTTCTTCTTCTTCTTCTTCTTCTTCTTCTTCCTCCTCTTCTTCTTTTTCATTCTTCTCAACCTTCCTGCTCCTGCTCTTTCTCCTCATTCTCATGCTGATCACCTTCATCTAATCTCTTTCTTTTATTTCATGCGGTTCTTGTAGAATTGTGAAGAATGATTCAACATTCCTTCCACGAAAGCCAATCAGTACACGTTAATTTCTTTTATGTATATATGCCTAAGGGTGCCCCTTCAAGGCAATTAGTGAGAAATTGGAAGGGGAGGGAGGGGGTCAGTCTGTTTATAATTTTCTGTAAAGGTGCACTAAAAAGGCTTACGTCAAGGACCTTGATTTTGTAGATGATATAGCACTCATTTCAAATAAACAAGAGAAAAGTGACAGATTACAAAGCACAGCAAAAATGGTGGGACTGAGAATAAATAAAAGAAAAACTTAGATCATGGCAAACAGTCCAAACCAACAAGCAGTGACCATAAGTAAACAAATATTTGAAAATGGAGAACAGTTCACGTATATTAGCAGTTTGGTGTCCTTACTGTCACGCTTCAACAAAGCTAGAGCCGCTTTTAAAAGGTTGGGGATAAAACTAGAAAGCCAACAGTTACTGTCGCGAAAAAAAAACTCCGACTCTACAAGAGCATCATTTGGCCAGTTCTCTTTATGGAGCAGAATGCCGAAGAATGACCAAAACTTAACGCGAACAAGCTGTCCACCATTCACCACACATGTCCACGTAGAATTATCAAAATTTTCTGGCCAGATACAATCTCGAATACAAAACTTCAAGTCACAAACCAAGAAACTCTGAATCGTATGAAAGCCAAGAGAAGATGGAAATGGCTTGGCCACGTTATGAGAATGAATCCGGATAAACCTGCCAAAACAGTTCTCACATGGATACCAAAGGGAAAGAGACAGAAGGGGCGCCCAAAAACAACATGGAGACGAACGATGGAAAGTGACCTGAGTGCGGCATCTTTGACATTGAAAACTGCATTGAAGATTGCACAGGACAGGAAAGCATGGAGTCCAAGTCCAAGTCCTTTTGAGAAAAAAAAAAAGAAAAGCTCGACCACGTTCAGACTGCTGCTAGCTAGCCTAGGCTGCTAACAGTCTCCGCCTATATTTGTGGTCTGGTTTATTTGCGTCACTTTCGTGACTGAATACTGGTGTTTGTGCCATTTCTGGCTTAATGCTTCCATCCGAATCAAACCGCTCGTCCTGTTGTCACTGGTGCATGTCTTCCTTCTTCATTCTTGGTGTTTCCTGTTTGTTCTGTCTCCCTTTGATCTGGCTAGGCGTATCTCGAAGGAGAGCGAGCTTCCAAACACAACGACCTTTCGGCCACCATTTATTGTTTTAAAATTTTGAGTATTTTAATTTTGGCCAAAAAGTACTGAAAACAGTTTTTGAATGTGAATAGTTCCGAAATGTGAAAATTTTCCGCGTGAAAGCATGGAAATTCTTCTCGACAGTGGTATCAAGAAACCCGACCGCCTAGAAAGCAATGGAAAACTACTGGACGTAAATTTGCCTAGAAAAACCACACAACAGCCTGTTGGGGTTGGTTCTGCAACGTCCTGTAAAGGATTCGCAGCTAACATTGTGTGTGCGTGTCCTCTACAGCAGAGGTC
>CAJHNH020008466.1:300472-366513 GCA_905116865.2 Candidula unifasciata
GTAGTAGTAGTAGTAGTAGTAGTAGTAGTAGTAGTAGCAGCAGCAGCAGCAGCAGCAGCAGCAGCAGGAGCATCAGCAGTAGCAGTAGTAATAGTAAAAGTAATTGTAGTACTGCTACTAATAGTAGTGGTAGTAGTAGTAGCAGAAGCAGTAGCAGTAGTAATTGAGAAGAAGGATGAGGAGCACAAGGGGGAGACTATATACACATATTTTAACATTCCCCACCCCTGTAACAAAAATCGGAAATGTACATATAACCTAAGCCGTCATAAAAAATGTGTGTGTGTGTATATATATATATATATGTGTGTGTGTGTGTGTGTGGGTGTGTTTACATAAATTTATATATTTGTGTGTGAGTATATACATACATACATAGCTGTGAATAGCCTAAATGAGAAAACAACGCATAACAATAATCATGTCTGTCTTAAAAAGATGTAAACTATAAAATTTGGCAGTGACAGAAGATGAAGAACATTAAAAATTAAAAAAAATAGGGATAATATATAACGTGTTTTTAATTCTTTATGTTGCAGAGCACTAAAGAATATGTAAAAACAGAGTAGACATTATAAAACGAACTATTCAAAATACAAATTGAAATGCTTTGCATAAACAACTTTCACATTTTTGGCATCAGAATGACGTTAGCGCATTGCTGAGTCAACAGTTTTCTCTAAAGCTGTACTATTACTCGGTTATTTATACGATGGTCTCCCCATTTACACACCACTCGTTGAAGGTCAACTCCATTGATAAGTAGGTTGAACCACGCCCATCTTGAGCTATAAATCTGGAGCTGGCCGTGGTTGAACTAGTCTACCGTGGTCGAGGTTATGCGTGTCGCAGTTTGTTTTTGTCTGGCATTTACGTTTTTATTTTTCAAGAAATAGACGATCTGTGACATTGATTTTGTCACTCTCTAGGGGGGTTGTATGTTGGACCCAGTATCTTAATGTTTTAGAAGCGTTAAAAGCTCTGGCATTGTGAAATATACAACACGCGGTATCAGCGTGAGTGCGAAATATCCCCGCGACCTTAGGTGAAAGTCGAATCGCTCGAGGCCGACTTTTTAGGGTGAGCTGTCGGTCTTCCAATCAGAAGCGAGCTAGTGTGTAGCGGTGTGTAAATAGGGAGACCAGCGTAAAATTTACCTTTAAATGTGCTGTTACACCTGTTAGAAACCCGGCTGAAAACATTACCACATTTTTTAATAATAATAATAACAATAATTATTATTAGTGCACAGTTAAACAAGTCTTCAGCCCCTCAATCAGCACTCTGACTCCACACCTTCTCGTCACTAAGACAAATATTAGGGAGCCTAGCC
This sequence comes from Candidula unifasciata, assembly GCA_905116865.2. NCBI lineage: Eukaryota > Metazoa > Mollusca > Gastropoda > Stylommatophora > Geomitridae > Candidula > Candidula unifasciata. The sequence goes on from CAJHNH020008466.1 coordinate 301,806, forward strand.
CATGCTTCTCCTCTCCCTTGATGTCTGAATGTGCGTGCTTCGTTGAGCCTGTTCAAACAATGACAGAATTTAGCACATTTGACACGGAAGTTACAGAAAGACGCCAGATGGCAAACTACACATTCCAACAACAGCTGTTGTACCTGTTTGTATGATAATTCAAATGTCTTAAGGCTTCCATTTTATCCGTCTTTTTCTTACGTTATGTTTTATTTTTTTAACTGATGTTTTCGCTGATAAAGGTTTATCTCAACAACGTCTTCTAATTGTTCCGTGTAATTGTAATTTTGTAAAGGGGGACTAAACTGCTGTTTGCTCCCCCCCCCCCCCCCCCTCCCCAGCCTTATTGCATTTCAAACTATCTCCCGTTCTTTAAAGGACAAATTTTTTTGTTATTTGAAGCCCCACTCTGGCTTTTGCCAGGGGCCGCAATATATGCAGGCCATAGATATGGCCAATTGTCAGAACGCGGTTTCTGGGACCTCTCCACGGTGATCCTCATCCGTATGGTGGCGCTTTGTGTCATCGGGTGTTTATCGCTTGTGTGATGTCCTGGTGGGGTAGAAAGTCAGTCAGTCAGTTGCATTTCAAACTAATAATCTACGTACATATAAGTCAGATTTGTAGAACGGGTGTGCACGTCAAAGTTAAGTTCTGGATTTAGAACAAAGTTGAGAGGTGCACGAACAACCAAACCTCTCCCCCCCCCCCCAGTGTTTACAGCCGGTGAATGGTATTTTTATATTCAATATAATGATTGACTTCCATTCACCAAGACTGGCTCTTTAAGACTCTTTTTTCTCACCTCATTTGACACTGATATAGAGGAGGTGCGTATTATGTACTTTAACAAGCATTCTGCATTTATTCAGGACAATCTCGTCCAGATGATCTGATTATCTATACAGATGGTTCTGTGTTGAGAGGGAAGAGAAGTGCCTGGGGGGTTCGGAGCGAAAGCCGATGGAAAATCTTTAGTGCAAGACAGCCTAGCATGTGATACCACAACGTCTATCATGAGAATAGAGGTGGAGGCTGTCACTGCAGCATTCCGGTGGCTAGAGAACAGGATGCACACACATGTTGTAATTGTAACAGACTCTGAGAGCATGCCGAGAAAGGTGAAGACAGGGTTGCTTCAAACAGAGTGGCAAGCTTTATTTGGAAGGTCACGGGTGTCGTGAAATGATAGTCATTACACATCGGTTTATAAGGCTGATAACCTGTCTTACCTGTAATCTGCACAAAATTCAAACTTGGACTCGCCCAGAAATATATAGTCCCTTATATCTATATATATAGGCCTGTATTGGACAACATTATTATGTCTGCCTTTTCTGGTTACTTTAACTAAACTCCACTTTTAAATGTATATCTTTTGGGGATATATTTAGGGAGTTAATTGAGGTTTCTTGGAAACCGATTTACTCCTTGCCCCAGTATACAAGGAACTTCTTTTGTACCAACGCCTGAAATGTCTAACTGACGCCATTCTCCTTGCCAGCTTCTCAAGCCTCCAGATGTGTTAATCTGTGCCTGTATACTTTAAATTTTCAAGGCAATCTGGAAAGGGCTCAGTTTTACATATGCTTGGGATGTATATTTTCTGAAGAGCTGGCAGAAGATTCACAGTCTCAACAACATCCACTCACCAACATCCAACCACCAGAACCAACTTGTTACCCACCAGCTAACACCTGTGAAGGTTCCTGACATCTCCAAAAATGGGGGAGATTGTGCCTCAAACAGCTACCAGTGCCAGAGCTTAATGTGGCTCTAAGACATTGTGTGTCCTTACTGGTGATAGAGACTTGTATAGTTGCTGTATAGTGAAGTACTCTTGCTACTTGATCCAGTGGAGCAGAATTCCCAGAGTCAAAGACAGTCAAATCATCCGGAGCTGAGGGAGGCATCATAGACAGAGACAAGAGAAGATAAGTCTAATGCTTCGCATGATGTTGTGTTCCTCACAGCTCCCTGTGCCCAGTGATGAGAAGATGTCATCTCCAAGACCTTCTGTCTGTGTAGATCCTAGTGATTTGGACATGATTTCCTGAGATCTGGCAATTTGTCTCACTTTTATATATCTAATTTATATTGATTATATACATTCATTTTCATGGCTGACTTAGGTGTCTCTATTTCACCTTTTTAAGTGTTTAGCAGGTGTGTATGTATGTGTATCTTCATTATATGTGTTAACATGGTTATGATAATGAACTATCATAACCTGGGGGCTTTCTTTAGTAAGTAGTGGGGGTGTCCAGCCAAGTGTGCCTAGAATATATATATATATATATATATTGACATATTTTGTAGTGCCAATACTTGAGTTGCCCTACTCCAGAGATAAGTTGATCGTATATTGGCCACGGGGAATCCCTTAGACCAATACGAGCCAAACGACTCAACAAAATTATCTCTGAGTGCTGCTGGTTCTGAAGGAGAAATCCTTACATTAGGCACGCGACAGGAGTGATATGTGACAGAACAACATATCACCAAAAATCTGTGGTCTCGTCGTGGGATTGTTTTGTACACTGTTCAATTTTTAAATTTGCTGGTGATCTTGGCCAGGAGTTGTTCAGTGTTTGTTTTTGTTAACACAGTTGTGACCATTCTGGGTCAGTTCTTAGAGTATACTCCTAGGAGTGATTTGTAATCATTGTGGTGTTTTGTGGTGTTCAAGTACATTGGGTTAGGTACATCCTTGGTTGGTGGTAATAATTTAATCTATTGTTGATTATATTTACATTGTTGGTGACAATATATTTTGTTGTGGACTGTTAGATTGACAAGACAGCATGTCGCAGTCAAAAATTTCCATACAGGAATTGAAGGACATGGCTGTCCAGATGGGATTAGAGGGTAAAGAAATGACCGAGTGGATTAAAACCACGGAACGTGAGATGAGGATGGAAGCCCGTGAGGCTGAGAGACTCAGAATTGAGGCAGAGAAGGAAAGCGAAAGACTCCGCATTGAATCTGAGAGGATACAAGAAACTGAACGGTTAAAAATTGAATCTGAGAGACTCAGACTTGAGTCTGAGAGGGAATCAGAAAGAATGAGATTGGAACAGGAAGTAAGATTAAGAGAAGTGGAACTTCAGGCACAGAGAGAGGGTAATAGACCCAGATCTCCAACACCTGAGATTGATGGTGCATCAACGCACAGTAGCTCAGCTCAAGCGATGAACTTTCCTATGCCAGTCTTCGACCCGAAGGCTGAAAATATTGAACAGTACCTAGACCGATTTGGTAAATTGGCATCTTTGTACAACTTGGAAAGGAATATGTACACGCTGAAGTTGGCTCAAGGTTTGAGGGGTGAGGCATACGAGATTAATCAACGGATGCCCACCGGTACTGAGACTGATTATGATGCATTGTGTCAGGCTTTGCTGAAACGTTTCGAACTTAATGCTGCGACATACAGACAGAAGTTCAGAAATGAGAGAAAGATGACAGGGAAGAACTATCCTCAGTTCGCCAGTCGCCTTCAGGGATATTTGACAAGGTGGAGGGAAATGTCTGGATACTCCTCTTCTTTTGAAGATTTACAGGAGATGATCCTAACGGAACAACTCCGAGAGACATTACCTCGGCCTATGCAAACCTTCCTGACGGAGAATGGTGCTGACAGACTGAGTGAGATGTTGATGTATGCTGAGAGGTATGAGATGGCACATAAAGAAGTGGGTATAGGTGGGAAACCCAAGGCCCAGGGCCAAGGGAAAAATAATGGTAATGGTCATAAAACCCATCCAAATGAATCCCCTAAAAAGAATTCATCCCAAGCACAACCCCAGAACCCCTCAAAAGGTCAGGGAACACAACATAGACAACCCTTTAATGGCCCTAAAAAGCCTTACTGCCATATTTGTAAGAATAATAACCATTGGACTAAGGAATGCAAATCCAAACAGTCGGGGAATTTACAAGTATCAGCTTTGTTGTCTACTATAGTACCTTCTACCCAGGAACAATTGTACAATGGTTCCAATAGGCCTCCTGTGGTAGAGAGGGTTTGGGCTAATGGATATTCTCTAAATTGTCTGTATGATAGTGGTTTGTCATACGGCTGTGTGGTGAGGCCAGAGTTTGTAAAACCTGATCAGTATACTGGCAGATTCATAGAGCTCCAATGTGCCACATTGGATGCTAAACACACGTTGACGGACACCTTTGCAATCACCAGATCGGTGCGACAAGGGTGTTCGCTGTCACCCCTCCTCTACGTGCTCATGCTGGAACCGCTCCTGGAAGCGGTCAGGCAAGACGCGGATATTCGCGGCACTACGATCCAAGGCATAGGAGAACAGAAAGTCCTAGCTTACGCAGACGACACTGTTTTCCTACCCTCAACAGAGGCTTCCATTGAGAGAATCTTCCACACCTTTAACCGTTTCGGTAAAGGTAGTGGAAGCAAGATAAATGTTGCGAAGTCGCAAATCATGGGCCTTGGACGGTGGAGGGGTCAGGCTGACTTAGCCGGGCTCCGGAACACCCAGGCTCTGAAAATATACGGCTTGACATTCACCAACAATCCCAACGCAATACACACACCAACATGGGAAGACTTGACCAGAACGGCCACCGACATGCTGGAAAGGTACAAGTACAAAACCACAACAATATTTGGTAGGGCAACCGTAGTGAACACCTACATTATGTCAAAAATTATTTTCCCCGCCACGGTGATGGACCCCCCTCCCAGTTTCATTAAAGAGATAAGCAGAAATGTCAGGCGATTTATTTTCAGGTCCACCATCTATTCTATCGCCAATAACACCCTCTATCAGGAGAAGAAGAACGGAGGTATTTACCTCCGCGATTTAGGAACGCATATTAAAGCCATGCGTATTAAAAGGTTAGGCGAAATTGTGAGAGACCCCCAGAAAAATGGACTGGGGTTATATTATATTGCTTTCAGAGTCCATCACCTTAGAAGAATAGATAATAGCACACCCCATCATTTCGGTGCCCTCCCATCTTACTACAGACACGCCCTGGCAGCACTGCCAGGAAACGAACACCTAATACACGAAACAACACAGACAATTTACAAATCTCTCATCTCTCGACTAGCCCCACCTATTCATCTCCGAATAGCGTGGGGTCGCCCACTAGGCCTCACAGATTATACAAGCTCTTTCTCAAACCTTCACAACAAAAACATCACCGCAAAAGCGAGAGAAGTGACTTTCCGTCTTTTGTTTTCCATGACGCCGACCTCCGAAGGAGAGGCACGCAGGTCTGGAAGGCTAGTCAGATGCCCCCTGTGTAGACAGCGGAAGCAAGAGACGGAGAAGCATTTGTTTTACGATTGCCGGGTGGTCACACCGACACATCAACTCCTCAGAGAAACAATAAACAAACACGCAGGCAAACAAATAAACCTCTTCAATGCAATCTTTCTTAACACTGTCCCAGTACGCGATAAACAGTCACACACAAAAAACCTACAAGCTTTAGCACAGTACAGACTACTCGTTTGGACATGCAGAAATTTTGCTAAATACCACTTCAGAACTTACAATCCACATTTATTCTTTCTTATGTTCAAATACAAACTACAACAAATTTTTCCTGAGGCAGCAGATGACACCTAAACTGCCCGCCTACACACATTTATTTATTTCAATTTGTTTATAATCTGGTTTCCCCTTTGAACTCATGCTCATCATCATCATCATCATAGAACACTTCTGCCGTAAAGCGGCGTGGGGAGAAACGATCGGCGATCCAGTGCACGATGGCCGCCACTGGCTATTGTGAGAGCAAGCCGGTGACCTTCCCATCCGCGGCGAGCGTTTAGCTGCTTCGCCAAAGCGACTTCAAATGTAAATAGTGTAAATATCCTTTCTCTCCCCTAGTTTTCATTCCCCTCACTTTTTTTTTTTTTTTCCCAAAACGACTCTTGCCTTGGGATTCAAAAGGTATAAGAAACTGCTATTAAGCAACGACAGAAGTGGCTAGTACTTAGATGGGTGACCACTTTGGAACACCGCGGTTTCGAACAGCTTATACATTTCCTGACCACCACCAGGGAAGAAAACAAGTCGCCCCCCCCCCCTTTTTTTTTCTTTCTTTACTATGTCACTTGTTCTTATGAACTATGTTTTGTCTCCAGTTTTCCTTCTTAGTAAAATGCAAATATGCTCCCTCCGTCCCTCCCTTCCCTTTTCTCCTATGTTTTTCGTTTTTGTTTGTTTGTTTCTTTGTTTGTTTGTTTGTTTTGTTTTAGTCTGTTATTAATTTAGTTTTCTAAATTTGTACATAATTACAATGATGCTACTCTGATGTTTTTAATGCGAAATGTTTATAATCTTGTTTTCCCTTTAGGTTTTATGCTCATCATCATAAACAACTTCCGCCGTTAAGCGGCGTGGGGAGAAACGATCTGCGATCCAGTATAGGTTGGCTGCCACGGGCCGTTGTCACGCCGTGAAGGCATAGAGTGTCCTAAGTGTTGTCATTCCACGTTTGTAATGGCTTGACCTGGTAGCCAAGGTCATGTGTGAAGGGGCCCGGCTCCCCCACAGGGCGAGCCGGCGACCTTCCGACCCGCGGCGAGCGTCAAACCGCTATGCTACGGCGATTTCCAGTCTACAAATGTAAAAAGGTTAAATATCTTTCAGTCCCCATCTTCACCCCCCCCCCCCCCCCCCCCCCACCACTTTCCCTTTATTTCTTTTTCACTTCAAAACTGTTGCCTGGCGATATACCAGGATAAGTAGCCGGTTAACAGCAATCACTGGAATTAAGCAACGTTTAAATGGGTTACCACTTTGAAATGGCGCGGTTTCGAACAGCTAACACATTTCCACACCACCACTAGGAAAGCAAACAAGTTGCACACCCCTGGACTATCTACCCTGTAAAGCTGAACTGTGATCGGTCTCCAGTTTTTCTTCTTTGTTAAATGCAAAAATGAGTCCCTGCACCCCCCACCCCCCATTTCCCCGTTTTTCCCGTATGTTTTGTCAGTCTATTATAAATTTAGTTTTCTAAACTTTGTATATAACTGCAATGTGATTACCTTGATGCTTTAATCTGCAATGTTCATAATCTTGTTTCCTCTTTGATTTTATGCTCATCATCATCATAAACCACCTCTGCTGTTTAAGCGGCATGGGGAGAAACTTTTTGCGATCCAGTGTATGTTGGCTGCTACTAGCTATTGCCACGCCGTGAAGGCGTGGAGTGTCCTAGTGTTGTCAACTTGCAGTCTACAATGTAAATAGTTTTTAAATGTGTCCCTTCTACTTGTCTCATTCCTCCCACTTTCCTCCTCTCCTCTGTTCTCCTCAACGACTCTTGCCTGGCAATCTACAAGGTATAAGTAACCGGTTAACAACCATTGAAATTAAGCAATGTCGGGAGTGGTTAGTACTTAGATGGGTTACCACTTTGGAACACCACAATTTCGAACAGCAAACACATTTCCCGACCATCACCAGGAAAACAAAGTAGTCACCCCTCCCCGTTTTTCTCCCTGGACTATCGCCTTTGTCCCCCTGAACTGTGTTTGTCTCTGTTTCCTTATTTGTTAAATGTAAATATGCTTCCTCCACCTCTCCCACCCCTCTAATCCTATGTTTTGTTAGTCTATTATAAATTAGTTTTCTAAACTTGTACATATTTGAAATGTGCCTACTTCATTTAGCAGTGTTCATAATCTTGTTTCCCCTTTAAGTTTATGCTCATCATCATCATTATAAACCACTTCCGCCATTAGGAGGCGTGGGGACATATTATCCGCGATTCAGTGTACGTTGGTTGCCACTGGCTATTGCCATGCCGTGAAGGCGTAAAAAATGCTTTTAGTGTTGTCGAACCACGTTTCAAAGTGTTTGACCTTGAAGCCAAGGTCATTGTGAAGAGTCCGGCTTCGCTGCAAAACGAGCCAGCGACCTTCCGATCCGCGGCGAGCGTCTGGCCGCTTCGCCACGGCGACTTCAAATCTACAAATGTGAATAGGTTTAACGTCTTTCTCTTCCCTCGTTTCATTCCTCCCACTTTCCTTTTCTTTCTTTTTCTTTTTGAAAACTCTAGCCTGACGATATACCAGGTATTAGCAACTGGTTAACAGCAATCACGGAAATCAGGCAATGTCACGGTTGGCTAGTACTTAGTTGGGTGACCACTTTGAAACGCCACAGTTTCGAACAGCTAACATATTCTCCGACCGCCACCAGGAAAGCAAATAGTTTGCGCCGCCATCCCCCCCCCCCCCCCCCACACACTTTTCTCCCTGGACTATCTCCCTTGCCCTCCTGAACTGCGTTTTGTCTCCAGTTTTCTTCCTGGTCAAGTCTGATAGTTTCACCATTCCTTGGACCTCGGAGGAGTCCTTTACTCAGGCACTTTCATCTCGCAGCCGGTGATTTTACGTATATGGGCTGTAAAAACTGTCCATGTCAAGCATTGGTTGCTTAATAAATGAAATGAATATCCCGTTAATAATCTGTCTCCTTGCACTCATAGTTAAGCCTAGATGGCTTAACTATGGTGAATACTACTATATAAATGCACTTGCTTTCTGACATGTTATGCTAGTTACCCCTACCCTTGTTTTCCTATTGACTATTTCCTTGCCCACCTAAAATGTTTTTTTTTTTTTTTTTTTTTTTTTTTTTTTTTGCTTACGTTTGTCAAATGTAAATAGGGTTTCCCCGAACTCAACTTCCCCACATATTTTTATAAATATAACACAAGTATCGGGTCTGTATATATTTGAAATGTTTTTACTTGAAACGAAATACTTTAATTTCGCAATATCTAATGTCTTTAATTATGAAATGCAAATACAATGAGTGGTCATTTTCTTTCTCTGCTCTGCCTCCTCCCCCCCCCCCCCCCCCCAACCCTCGTCCGCCTGCTTATTTTTTCGTCCCATTCTATCTTCCTTTTTTTTTTTTTTTTGTCCGCAATGTCACACACACGCTTGCAACACTGAATACTAACAAACGGCAACACATGTAAAGAAAACTGAACAAAATACACACACCACAGATGCCTTTTCTACTCTTCCTTCCCATAACCCTCAGGCGCTGTGAATGTTTCAAATTCTAAAATGTCCGTGATTACATGTTTGTCCCAATGTGGGACGACATTTTTCTTTAACCTGAAGCCCTACACTGGCTTTTGCCGATGGCCGCAAGAAAGCCCGACTGTTACACGCGGTTTCTGGGACCTCAACGAGCGATCCTCATCCGCAGCGTGACACTTGGTGTCACCGGGTGTCTATTGCCCGGTGTGATGCTCTGGTGAGTTTAAACTTACTTTCAATACCACCTTACAGACAGAACAAGCTGGAAGCGCGGACGCTTTGTTTACATTTGCCCTTTTTCTGGCGACCACCAGAAGGGCAACGACGTAACGCCACTACGCCCTACCACCCCCCCCCCCCTCCCTCTACATTACTCTCTCATGGACTATTTCCCCTGTCCGTCTGAACAGTGTTTTTGTTCCTTTTCGTTGGTGTAATGTATATATGTGACTCCCTCTCACACATGTTTCTATAAATTTAACACAAGTTAATAATAGCCGAAAGGCACATGTAAATATATCCCGCTGCTTCTCCCTCAAAAAAAAAAAATCTCTATTTCCATTTCATCCTTTGTTTCCCTTGTCCGCTTACGCTTTCGTGCCCCCTTTTCTCTTCTCCTTCTTCCCGTCTTTCTTTATTTCTCTCTTTCCACTCACTCTGTTGTTGTAAATATATGTATATCTTAAAACCTGTAAAACATTACCATCGAAATGTACCGTTTCCGCTGACAGACCCAACAGCCCCAGCTTTCCTCGAACCCACTGATCCTCTCTGCCTCCCCCTGTCTCTATTTTCTGTGAAATGTCAGTGAGAAACGGTACAAACCATAATCATTTTTCGCACATCACCTTATTGATTTTGCTTTTGTTTTGTAAAGAGAATTTGTATCTGATGTTTTGAAACAATAAACAGATTTAAAAAAAAAAAAAAAAAAAAGGATGCTAAACCTTTAAACTTGCCTATTGCTAAGATTAAGGTCCGTTCAAAGTATGTCTCGGGGGTAATTGAGGCTGCAGTGCTCGAACACTGTACCTTTGATTTAATTCTTGGCGCTACTTATGTATTTTTAGCAGAGCCGAAGAAACCTTCAGAGCATCTTGCTGCGGTGACCACCCGAGCACAACATAAAAGTGCTTTAGAGGATTCTCCTCATGTAAATCCTCTTCCTGAGGAAATTAAGGTGGCCCAAAGTAGTGACCCAACCCTTAAGGCATGTTTTAAAAAGTTAACTGCAAAGTCACAATCCTCCTTTGAAGAAAGAATTCTTCATGAAAGGTAAGTTGCTTTACAGATGGGCAAGTGACAAGTATACAGAGCACAGTCAACTTGTAGTACCCAAAACATATAGACAGCAGATTCTCCAGATGGGGCACACTATAGCCTATAGTGCCCATATGGGAATACATGCAACGACACAACGCATTGCCTGCCATTACTTTTGGCCAGGTATGTCAGCAGATATCATGCGTTATGTCAAATCCTGTCCGGAGTGCCAGAAGGTAGCTCCCAAAGGCAGGAATGCACCAGTCGGACTGGGGGAAACCCCTGTCACCTCCACACCTTTTGAAAGGGTGGCGGTCGATTTGGTTGGACCACTTCCTCTCACAAAGAAGAAGAATGCTTACATATTGACCTTGGTCGACTGTTGTTCAGGGTATCCGGAGGCTGTTGCTCTTCGGAGGATTGACAGTAAGACTGTGGCAGAGGCATTGATGAGCATTTTCACCAGAGTGGGATTCCCTTCGCAGATACTGACAGACAATGGATCTCAGTTTAAAGGGAAACTAATGGAGGAAGTGTTTCAGATAATCAAGTCTCAACACATTTGCACCAGTCCATACCGACCCCAAGCGAACGGCCAGAATGAGCGGTTCAATGGAACGTTGGTATCGCTTCTGAGAAGATTAACACAGGAAAAGCCAGAGAGGTGGGACGAGAATCTGTCTGCAGCACTATTCGCCTACCGGGAAGTACCCAATGCCTCTACTGGATTTCCACCTGCGACCTTGGTGTTCGGAAGACCCATTTCTGGACCCTTGGCCATTCTCAGGAAGACATGGACAGACGAAGGGGCAGATGATTCCTTGAAAACCATATCACAGTATGTACAGGAACTCAAGGAACGGTTAAAGCTAGGGTGGGACCTGGCTAAAGAGAACTTGATTCGTGCACGTAAGAGGTACGCTGCACATTTCAACCGGAAGACGAAGGAACGATGTCTTGAGGTTGGAAATAGGGTACTTTTGCTGCTACCATCAGGGAAGTCTAAGTTGGAGTTAGCTTGGGGAGGCCCTTATACGGTGGTAGAGAAAATATCCAGGATCCATTATAAGATCAACATTAAAGGTAAGTCAAAGGTCTATCACATTAATCTCCTCCGGAAATACAACGAGAGAGAGGTAAGTGACACACCGACCCTCTTGACACTTTCTGTAGCTATGGAGGTGGAAGGTGGAGAAGCCACAGCTGTGGAATATCCTCTTCACCCCAGGGAGACCTATAAAGATGTAGAGGTTAACCCAACTCTCTCTGTCTCTCAGAAACAAGCTATAGGGCAACTCTTGTCAGAGTACGATTCTGTCCTGACAGAGAAGCCAGGGCGCACTTCATTAATGGAGTATGATATGACATTGGTTACTGATGAGCCTATTCGTCAACGCCCTTTTCAGATCCCTTTCTCTAAGGAAGAAGCAGTAAGAAAGGAGATCGAATATCTACTTAAGGAAGGTGTGATTTCACCCTCAGAGTCCCCTTACAGTGCTAATGTGGTTCTCTTGAGGAAACCTTCAGGTGAGCATCGTCTGTGCATAGACTACAGGCAACTGAACAGGGTAACGGAATTTCTTCCGGAGCCCCTTCCTGATCAGAGTCATCTGTTTGCCCGGCTCAATAAGGCCAAGTTTTTTTCCAAAATTGACCTGAGCAAAGGGTACTATCAGATCCCTGTCAGGAAAGAGGTGCGTAAATATTTAGCTTTTAGCACTTCGGATGCCCATTATGAATTTAACGTCCTTCCTTTTGGAACCTGCAATGCTCCGGGGGCCTTCACCAGAATGATGAGACTGCTTTTAAACCCTTTGGGGGACCCCTCTATCTCCAATTTTATGGACGATATTCTGGTGGCTTCCGAGACCTTCGAGGAGCACTTAGTTTCGTTGCAAAAACTCTTACAGAGGTTGAAAGAGACAGGTCTGACTGCCCGACCTACCAAATGCAAATTGGCTTGGCGGGACTTGGAGTTTCTGGGGCACACGGTTTCTGAAGGCACCATTAGCCCAGAACCCAAGAACATTGAGAAGCTTAAGAAAGCTCCTAGACCTACAACGAAAAAGGAAGTCCGTTCCTTTGTATCCCTGTGCGGATATTATCAAAACTTCATTCAGAACTTCAATTCTATAGCGGCACCTTTAACAGATGCCACCAAAAAAGATCGTCCTGAGAAGGTATGTTGGACCCCTGAGTGTGAAGACGCTTACCGCACTCTGAAAGAGAAATTAACTTCATCCCCAGTGCTGCAACTTCCGGACTTATCTAAGCCCTTTGTTTTGCGCACTGATGCGAGTGGAGTGGGAATTGGGGCCACAATCCTTCAGACAGGTTTACAGGATTCTGAGACTCTCTTTCCTGTGGCATATGCCAGCAGAAAGCTCAACCAGGCTGAACGACGTTACTCCTGTATTGAGCGAGAGTGTCTTGCTTTGGTTTGGAGCGTACAGCGGTTCCAACCTTATTTATATGGTGTACAATTCACAGTACAAACTGACCACCAACCCCTCGTATTCTTGGCATCTTCTACCCATTTGAACCCAAGATTGATGAGGTGGTCTTTGCTACTGCAACCTTATTCGTTTACTGTGGAATATATTCCTGGTAATCAGAATGTGGGAGCAGATTTCTTGAGCCGCCATCCCTTGTCTGATAATTCACAGACTGAAGGTGATGAGCAAGCTGAAAGTAGTGAGTCCATAGATGTGTAAATGGCTGATCATTTTTCATTCGCGTAGTACGCTCTTCCCTTTGGGGGGGGGGGGGGGGGCCTGTCGTGAAATGATAGTCATTACACATCGGTTTATAAGGCTGATAACCTGTCTTACCTGTAATCTGCACAAAATTCAAACTTGAACTCGCCCAGAAATATATAGTCCCTTATATCTATATATATAGGCCTGTATTGGACAACATTATTATGTCTGCCTTTTCTGGTTACTTTAACTAAACTCCACTTTTAAATGTATATCTTTTGGGGATATATTTAGGGAGTTAATTGAGGTTTCTTGGAAACCGATTTACTCCTTGCCCCAGTATACAAGGAACTTCTTTTGTACCAACGCCTGAAATGTCTAACTGACGCCATTCTCCTTGCCAGCTTCTCAAGCCTCCAGATGTGTTAATCTGTGCCTGTATACTTTAAATTTTCAAGGCAATCTGGAAAGGGCTCAGTTTTACATATGCTTGGGATGTATATTTTCTGAAGAGCTGGCAGAAGATTCACAGTCTCAACAACATCCACTCACCAACATCCAACCACCAGAACCAACTTGTTACCCACCAGCTAACACCTGTGAAGGTTCCTGACATCTCCAAAAATGGGGGAGATTGTGCCTCAAACAGCTACCAGTGCCAGAGCTTAATGTGGCTCTAAGACATTGTGTGTCCTTACTGGTGATAGAGACTTGTATAGTTGCTGTATAGTGAAGTACTCTTGCTACTTGATCCAGTGGAGCAGAATTCCCAGAGTCAAAGACAGTCAAATCATCCGGAGCTGAGGGAGGCATCATAGACAGAGACAAGAGAAGATAAGTCTAATGCTTCGCATGATGTTGTGTTCCTCACAGCTCCCTGTGCCCAGTGATGAGAAGATGTCATCTCCAAGACCTTCTGTCTGTGTAGATCCTAGTGATTTGGACATGATTTCCTGAGATCTGGCAATTTGTCTCACTTTTATATATCTAATTTATATTGATTATATGCATTCATTTTCATGGCTGACTTAGGTGTCTCTATTTCACCTTTTTAAGTGTTTAGCAGGTGTGTATGTATGTGTATCTTCATTATATGTGTTAACATGGTTATGATAATGAACTATCATAACCTGGGGGCTTTCTTTAGTAAGTAGTGGGGGTGTCCAGCCAAGTGTGCCTAGAAATATATATATATATATATTGACATATTTTGTAGTGCCAATACTTGAGTTGCCCTACTCCAGAGATAAGTTGATCGTATATTGGCCACGGGGAATCCCTAAGACCAATACGAGCCAAACGACTCAACAAAATTATCTCTGAGTGCTGCTGGTTCTGAAGGAGAAATCCTTACATTAGGCACGCGACAACGGGTAGTGAGCATACTTCACATCTTTTCTACAGAGATGCCAACGTGGCTGGGAATGAACAGGCAGATAGACTGACTGGATCTGCACCTTTGGGTGATGGGTTGAAACATGACACGGCAGATATGGTCAAGGCCCTTTAGGAACAAGTAACGAAGTCAGAAGAGAGGCTAGATTATTATGGCCTGGAGAGAATGAAGCACCTAAGAGTGACCAGATGGTCTGGTCAGTTCATGACACTCCGGGAAAATTCTAGCCAGACATATAACTAGACTACAACCGGTACCATTAGATTAGAAACTCTGCGTTGGCTGCAGAAGGTTGGGATCGATCGTACATGCTAATGCCCCGAGTGCTGTGATGTCAATTCTTGACTCAACTCAACTCTGCATTCATTAATTCATTCACGTATTCTGCATGAATTTATTCAAGTAATCAACCTGAATATAAATGTTACAGACAGGTTCTAAGAATATCTTGGGTAAAGAAAAGAACAAATGCATCCATACTTCAAGAGCTAAATATTGAAGAGGGTTGGCTATTAAAGACAATAAAACAAAGAAAATTGAAATATTTTGGTCACTTGAAACGTCATGGAAGTCTAGAGAGAACAATAATGGAGGGGTATATGCCTGGGAAGAGAGGAAGAGGAAGGCAAGGAGAAGATGGGTGCAGGATGTGGCAGATGATCTCTAGATGGGTGTATCAGACGCAGGACATCTTGCTCAGGATAGGAAGGTTTTCCGGAGGGTTGTTATGGCAGCGAGGTTCCGCGAGGGACATGCTACTGAATGAATGAATCAACCTGCTTTACTCAAGTATTTTGCATTCATTCATTTAAGTATTCTGCTCGCATTCATTCAAGTGTTCTGCATTCATTCATTTAAGTATTCGGCCTGCATTCATTCGAGTGATCTACGTGCTGCACTCAAGTATTCTACATTTATTCGTTCAAGAATTATATTAAAGTAATAGCCCCAATATGGGACGCAATTTGTTGATTTATAGCCGCACCCCGTCTGTCGTTAGGGACCCTAAATATAACATAACTGACGAACAGGGTTTTTGGACTCGCGGCCGGGGCTATTGTTGTCCGAATGGTGGTATCTTGTGTCACGGGGTGTTTATCGCTCGTTGTGCGGTCCTGTTGGGGTTGAAGGTCCGTCATTCAAATATTCTGCCCTTATTACAAAATCTGACAACTAAGTAATGAAACTGATTTTTTATGGCTAAGACAAAAATGCCATCTATGAATCACAGCATGAAATCCAAAGAGGCAACCTCCGTCTATAATCTGGCAACTTTTTATCGCCGCTCGGTAATCAGACAACAAACAAGCCGCCATTTTGGTAACCTAGTCAGAGGTGCATTGTTACGTAATCAACATAGAACAAAAAAATTAAATTAAATTATGTTTAAAATTTAAAAAAAGCCCCATTGCAACAGTTGAATTGATGCGAAAAGTTTATGGGGATAATTGTGTATCTAGTGCACAGATTTTCAGCTGGTATTCACGATTCAAAAGTTGTGTGGAAATGATTACTAATGCAACTAGACCTGGAAGCCCAATTTCTGTTCGTAATGAGGAACCCATTGTAAAATTCCGAGAACGGATACAAGAAGAACATTGTTCGACTGTGAAGATGATGGTAGATGAATTTGAATGGTAATACAGAGACTATTCGTAAAATTTCAGTGGAAGATTTGGGCAAGGAAAAAGTTGCTTGCCGGTTTGTATTTAACACCTGGCAATTTGTTTCTTTTTTGTGAAATGCACTGGCTCGAAGGGTGGTAGTTATACATGAATTTTCGGCCCCAAAGCAAGTGTGTGTTCTCAACCATGTACCCTATTCTCCCAGATTTGTCTCCCTGTGACTATTTTCTAATCCCTAAATTAAAATTGCCATTGAAAGGACGCTTTATTGACGATTTTGATGTCATCAAGGGGCCGTAACATTGACCTCAAGGGCCATAACAACAAAAGAACTACAGAGGTCGTTCCAGTGTTGTTTAGATCGTACTACTCGCTGTATCAATGCACAAGAGGCTTACTTTGAATCAGATACAGATTAAATCTTCAGCTGTTGATTATTTTAATTTTTATGGAATTAGTCTCATTACTTAATTGTCGGACCTTGTATAACCTAATGGCTGAACGGGGTATCTGGGACTCGTATTTGGGTGATTCTCGTACGTCCTTCTTAGGACGTTATTTTTTGTTATTTGAAGCCCCACTCTGGCTTTTGCCAGGGGCCGCAATATAGGCAGGTCATCATTATGGCCAAATGTCTGAACGCGGTTTCTGGGACCTCTCCACGGTGATCCTCATCCGCATGGTGGCACTTTGTGTCATCGGGTGTTTATCGCTTGTGTGATGTCCTGGTGGGGTAAAAAGCCAATCCAATCCAATCGTCAGAATGTAGTACATTTTAGCTTATGCAACCTAATTATCTCCTTGAGTGATGAAATGTTTCGTTATTCGAAGCTCTACTCTGGCTCCTGCGAGGGACCGCAATATAGCCCAGCCATAAATATGGTCTAATGATTGAACACGGTTTCCGGGACCTCTCCACGGGTGATCCCCATCCACATGGTGGCACATTATGTCCTCTGGTGTTTATCGCTTGTGTGATGTCCTGGTGGGGTAAAAATCTGTATCGTTCGCTGTGTGGTTCTGATAGGGTTGCTTGTCACTCACTCTATTATTATGGATTCATAATGAGGGTTGGTTGAGCTGTTGCAGCCTTTGACTCTCACCTGGGTTTGAATTCCCGGTAATGTAAGTAGAGGACCATTTACCTCGCCTTCAGGCGAACTAGGCATATAGGGCTGGACCTATATTTTATAACCCAGTTGGCACTCAGTAGGTGATGTTGCCAGCCCCCTTTACTTCCCATTACCGTACCTGGTACTCGTTCAAAGCTGGGTTAACATCGAAGCCAAGGACATTCCTGGAAAACTCTGTTCCTCCAGGACGAGAAATCACGACCTTATTTCAGTTGATCTATTCGTTTATAAAGGAAATCTTTTCTCTATGCTTTACTTAAGAAAAAAAAATTGCATCGCCACTGTGTTTGCTACAGTGCCTCCCACTCCTTCCCACACACACATGTTTTCCCTCTTTATGTTCAGCTTGTTGTCATGGATAAGTGCGTATGCGTACAACACAAAAATACCATGCTTGTAGAACTATGAAACGAAATTCTTCACAAGGAGTTTGTATTTTTTTGCCACTGACTTGGGGAAAGCTTCTGACATTAGGCTCGAGAGGCTATAAAATGGACGCTTATACAGAAAGAAAAAAAAAGGGAAAGGGATCGATTTTACTGAACGTTACAGATAGTGCTGGATTTATGCATAAACTAAGCTACATTTGGGGCCTCATCCAATTTCCCTTTTCTTTATTTTTCATAATGCAGTTTTCTTTTCATAGAGCTTTAAGAGAAGTGTATATTATAATTTCAATGATTCTGGGGACAGTCTACTTTTTTTTAAATTTCTTTTACTAACAATTGTCGGCTCTGTGGCTAAGCTTCGTAATGCCGGGGTGCCTTTTTCGATCCCAGCTGCGGGCCATGCGCCTTGCTTTGGTTTCGACAGTAGTATCAGGGAGCCCAACGTCCAGAGAGCAATGGCAAACTACTGGACGTTAATTTGGCTAGAAAAACCACACAACAGCCAGGAGCTGTTGGGGTTGGTTCTGCAACGTCCTGTAAAGGATAGGCAACTAACTTGGTGGTGCAGTAATGCATGACAAGCTGGATGTTGTGAGGGTCCTTGGGGAACAAGCCTACAGTGCGGAGGAACAAACTGATCCTTACGGTCCGCGGAAGAATAGCGCTGCGAGAAGTTACCAGGGAATCTGGCAGACGCTTAACACTCAAGGAAAAGGCGAGACGGATGTGCAATTAGACAGTTACTAGTGCCATTAGAATTGGAACTCTTTGCTTGCCGCTGAATATGGGGACGGAGGGCTTTTGGGAGTACCTGAGTACTATGATGTCGATTCTTAATCCAACATTCAAAATTAAACTCAGATGATCAGGAGGTACTTCATTATTATTATTATTATTATTATTAATTAATAATAATTATTAATGATTAATTATTATTAATACTATTATTGCACACCTAAGCAAGCCTTATGCACCATATACCCCTACTGCTACCTAGAAGATTATACAGTTGATAAACACCCCCCCCCCCCCCCCCACCCAACAACAAAATGCCCTCCCACCGAAGATTTATATGTTGCGGTGCCCCTTCTATCACTCACTTCTTGAGGCGAATCACGCCTGTTCTCTCAAATAGTTCATATAAATTATCCTATAGTTAAACACACGGTACCAGCCAATACGATAATGACACAGTTTATCAAGATTTTGATCCAAAGACACATGAGGCAAAGGGAAGTAATCGATAAGAATGCGGTGTTACTCCAGTTCGCCAAATGGCAGACAATGTATGGATTTTATCTTCTTTATGTGAGCCAGGTTGTATATGAAGAGCTTATGTTCTTATCTGCCACTCGCTTGCACATACACATATGGTACAGAGTAAGCACAGTTATCATTTGACATATCGTGCGACAGATATTTTGGATGTATTTGATGTTATCTTGTGCGTTTTCCAGACGATTATAAGGAAGTTTCTTAGTATTTTTTTTTTATTTGTGGTACAGATGGGTATGTTATTTCATTATTATTGTAACAGTGTATGTCCATGTGTTAGTGTCGTCGTTAACACTGCACGTCGTACCCATGTGGGAGGCAATTTTTTCGTTATTTTGAAGCCTCACCCTGGCTTTTGTCGGAGCCCGTCATAAAGCTTGACGGCTGAACACCGTTTCTAGGACCTCTCCAAGGGTGATCCTCATCCGCATGGTGGCACTTTGTGTCACCAGGTGTTTATCACTCTGTGTGATATGCTGGTGGGGTAAATTTTACTTACTCTGTGTGTTACGCTATTTCATATCACTCTAGAGCAACAGTATACACCAGGGTGTAGCCAGTACTTTTGCATCTGTTGTCACTTCTCAAGAACGTAGCAACGAATTTAATTTTAAAACGGTTACAAATTGGGCACGCAGGCCCGTTTTACATTATGTCCTTCTGGTCCTACTCCTGTCACCCCTCGTGTTTTATTCATACCTTTTTTGACTCGTAATAACAAACCTCGTCATCAACAAATAAATATTTCTCTTAAACGATGGAAGGTGCTCAAAAGTGATTAATCGCTGAACAATAAAAATTATCAGAATTTGTAATAAATCTTTGGAAAATACCAAATATATTTGACATTCTGTCATCTTTTGAAGATGCATGCAGCTTGTCATGAGGCACTTTTAAAGTTGTTTTCTCACTGTATGTTCACTCTAGGAGGTTGAAAGTGGTATCTAGGATTTGGTCTGTTGGATTTCCATCCATGGTGCAACTTTAAGGGACAATGCGTGATCAACCCATTACGTAACCTCTTATCTTCTTCTTTTGCTTTCGCCCCTAAAACGGCGGTTGGCAATTTGTGTTGTATTTAACAACTAGGCAGCGATATATGCGTCTTTCAGCACAAAACATCATATTACCCATATTCCTTTTTAGTTGCCTTTTACGATATGCTTACAACAAAATATAGGGTTCCCCCCCCCCTTTTTTTTTAAAACCCACCCTACCCGTGGGGTCCTTGAACCCATACTGGAATAGAACTTTGGTATGGCCGGTACTAGTGTACTGTTTATAACTTCATAGACAATTTAACAGTTTCCCCCCCCCCCCCACCCCCACCCCTCGCTTCTCGGTGTCTGAAACCTAAAATGCGATTTTTTGGGGGGCTTGCAATAGTGTTAGTGAGACAGTTGCAGGGGAGGGGAGGCAGAGGGAGGCCAAGAGAAAGGATACTAGTAAGTTTGACATCATGCCATGGAGGCTCACCTGTGTCCAAGTTAATTGACAGTACACGAGACAGAAGGTTGTGGATATTCATGACTACCAATGACACACGGCATGGACTTAGGAGATAAAGAATAGTGTCAAACCTTCGGATAGCTATTTGGAGAGGGAAAACAGTCTTTGATTTTTTTTAAATTTATTGTTAAAAAATGACCTAGGCTTTGAATTCGACCTAGTCCAGTGTGGGTACCAGTAGAAGTAAAGGCGGCCAGCGAAATGTTATCCACATCGCCCAATGAGTGCCGATTGGTGTACACAATTTAGATCTATAACTGTATGCCTAATACGTCTAAATGCGTGGAAAAGGGTCCTTTACTTTTATTTTAAATATTATCTGTTACTATAAATTACCCTGGGATAAGATTTTAGTCACATTCATTTTCGTATTAACCTGATTTACGTCAGCGATTTCTGTCAATAATACATAGTGTTCTGTGTTTATACACGTTATCCCTCCAAGCCGTAACCTCGTCTGAGTTATCATGCATCCATATTAAACCAAACTGTGCAGAACCAGACAAAGTGTCCGACTGTTTATTTCCCAACACACCGGCATGCACTGGAGAAAAGATCTAGGCAATGTCTCACCCCCCCCCCCCCCCCCCCCGTGACCTCCGTATCAAAGCATGTCACTCTGCACGCACTCTGCACCAAGCATGCCACTCTGCACGCACTCTGCACCAAGCATGCCACTCTGCACCAAGCATGCCACTCTGCACGAAGCATGCCACTCTACACCAAGCATGCCACTCTACACCAAGCATGCCACTCTGCACGAAGCATGCCACTCTACACCAAGCATGCCACTCTACACCAAGCATGCCACTCTACACCAAGCATGCCACTCTGCACGAAGCATGCCACTCTACACCAAGCATGCCACTCTACACCAAGCATGCCACTCTGCACGAAGCATGCCACTCTACACCAAGCATGCCACTCTACACCAAGCATGCCACTCTGCACGAAGCATGCCACTCTACACCAAGCATGCCACTCTGCACGAAGCATGCCACTCTGCACGAAGCATGCCACTCTACACGAAGCATGCCACTCTGCACGAAGCATGCCACTCTGCACCAAGCATGCCACTCTACACCAAGCATGCCACTCTACACCAAGCATGCCACTCTGCACGAAGCATGCCACTCTGCACGAAGCATGCCACTCTGCACGAAGCATGCCACTCTACACCAAGCATGCCACTCTACACCAAGCATGCCACTCTGCACCAAGCATGCCACTCTGCACGAAGCATGCCTGTCTTCACCTTCCTCATCACACTTTCTGAGTCAGTTGCAATCACCATGTGTGTATGTGTCGCGTTCTCTTACCAACGGAAAGCTGCAATGACCGCCTCCACCTCCATACTTAAGCTGAATATAGGCCTATAGACAAAGTGTGAAGTAGGCAACCCCCCGCTGGTAGCTTTTATCTCCCATGACTCGTACAGACCTACTACCGTTCACACGGTGAGCCGCACCGCATTGATCTGCTAGTTGTATATTCTTTACAGGACGTTGCAAGAAAACTCCAGCGTTTGTTTATTGCAGTTTTACTAATGAATGTTACATTTTGTTGTTTGTCATTCTTCGTAAATGGTTCGCATCAATTCTTTGTCAATTAAAAAATAGTTTACAGATAATTGTAAAAGTTACGTACAATGCATTCATCTGGAAACATTTTAAAAAAAGCGTATTACCAGGTTCGCTGTACGATCTTAGGGTTACAATGGTGTAGTAGCTAGACTCCCGTCTGTGAATCGAAAGGTAGTGGGTTCGGTTTCTGATGGAGCTGGACTGTTTGTTGTTGCAAAAATGACCTTGAATTCCATGTCGACCCAATTTTAAATGGGTACTAGGCACAGTCATGGAAAGTAAAGAGGGTCGAGGTGATATTGACCACATCACCTACAGAGTTGTAAAACAACAATTGATCTGTAAAAAAAACAATGTACCTGTAAAACAACAATGGATCTGTAAAACAATAATGTATTAGTAAAACCACAATGTATCTGTAAAATAACAATCTATTTGTAAAACAACAATGTTTTTGTAAAACAACCATGTATCTGTAAAACAACAATGGATCTGTAAAACAACAATGCATCTGTAAAACAACCATATATCTGTAAAACAACAATGGATCTGTAAAACAACAATGGATCTGGAAAACATAAAACACAAATGTATCTGTAAAAAAAAAAAAAAAAAAATATATTGGTAAAACAACAATGTATTTGTAAAACAACAATGTATTTGTAAAACAACAATGTATTTGTAAAACAATAATGTCTCTGTAACACAAAAATGCCTTTGTAAAACATTAATGTATCTGGAACACAGCAATGTATCTATAAGTCAACAATGTGTCTATAAAATAATAATGTGTCTGTTAAACAACAATGTGTTTGTAAAACAAAAAAATGTGTCTGTGAAATAACAGTGTGTCTGTAAAACAACAATATGTCTGTAAATCAACAATATGTCTGTAAAACAGCAATGTATCTGTGAAACAACAATGTGTCCGTGAAACAACAATGTGTCTGTAAATCAACAATGTGTCTGTGAAAAAACAATGTGTCTGTAAATCAATAATGTGTCTGTGAAACAAAAGTGTGTCTGTAAAACAACAATGTGTCTGTGAAACAAAAGTGTGTCTTTAAAACAACAATGTGTCTCTCTGAAACAACAATGTATCTGTGAAACAACAATGTGTCTGTAAATCAACAATGTGTCTGTGAAACAACAATGTGTGTAAATCAACAATGTGATTGTGAAACAACAATGGGTCTTTAAAATAACAATGTGTCTCTCTAAAACAACAATGTATCTGTGAAACAACAATGTGTCTGTAAATCAACAATGTGTCTGTGAAACAACAATGTGTATAAATCAACAATGTGTCTGTGAAACAACAATGTGTCTGTAAATCAACAATGTGATTGTGAAACAACAATGTGTCTGTAAATCAACAATGTGTCCGTGAAACAAAAGTATGTCTGTAATACAACAATGTGTCTGTGAAACAAAAGTGTGTCTGTAAAACAACCATGTGTCTCTCTAAAAGAACAATGTATCTGTGAAACAACAATGTGTCTGTAAATCAACAACGTGTCTGGGAAACAACAATGTCTGTAAATCATCAATGTGTCTGTGAAACAACAATGTGTTTGTAAATCAACAATGTGTCTGTGAAACAACAATGTCTCTGCGAAACAACAATGTTTCTGTAAATCAATAATGTGTCTGTAAATTAACAACGTGTCTTTGAAACAACAATGTATCTGTGAAACAACAACGTATCTGTAAATCAATAATGTGTCTGCGAAACAACAATGTGTATGTAAATTAACAATGTGTTTGTGAAACAACAATGTTTCGGTGAAACAACAATGTTTCGGTGAAACAACAATGTGTCTGTAAAATCAACAATGTGTCTGTAAATCAACAATGTGTCAGTGAAACAACAATGTGTCTGTAAATCAACAATGTGTTTGCGAAACAACAATGTGTCTGTAAATCAACAATGTATCTGTAAATCAACAATGTGTCTGTGAAACAACAATGTGTCTGTGAAACAAAAGTGTGTCTGTAAAACAACAATGTGTCTGTGAAACAACAATGTGTTTGTAAATCAACAATATGTCTGTAAACCAACAACGTATTTGGAAATCAACAATGTGTCTGTAAATCACAATGTGTCTGTAAATCAACAATGTGTCTGTAAATCAACAATGTGTCTGTAAATCAACAATGTGTCTGTAAATCAACAATGTGTCTGTAAATCAACAATGTGTCTGTGAAACAACAATGTGTCTGTAAAACAACAATGTGTCTGTGAAACAAAAGTGTGTCTGTAAAACAACAATGCGTCTGTGAAACAAAAGTGTGTCTGTAAAACTACATTGTGTCTCTTTAAAACAACAGTGTTTTTGTAAATCAACAATGTATCTGTAAAACAACAATGTATGTGTACAACAATTGGTATTACAAAGATTGCTTTAAGATGTAACTGTCAGTAACTTGAAAACAAACAGATAAACTATATTGGTTTATAATTTGTATGTAAAATATTTTAGACTCGGTGAAATTTTTCATTAGGAACATTCACATTATTGTTGATATAGAGCAACAGCGATACGTATTAGTAATATGATTATCATAAGAACATGTATTAAGTAACTTCATATCTTCAATATCATAAGAAAGTTGGAATCAGCAATGGAATATGTAAAGGTTACGCACTCTTTCTTTAGGAATACAATTAAATAATTAAAACCCAGATAATTTTAAATTCAGTTTAAAGAAATCAAAAAGTATTCATTGTTAACTCTGAATGGTGTCCCAACTGAGGATAGTTTTTATTCTTTAGGCTACCTTTTAAATAAT
Organism: Candidula unifasciata; assembly: GCA_905116865.2. Classification (NCBI taxonomy): domain Eukaryota; kingdom Metazoa; phylum Mollusca; class Gastropoda; order Stylommatophora; family Geomitridae; genus Candidula; species Candidula unifasciata. The sequence goes on from CAJHNH020008466.1 coordinate 326,526, forward strand.
TAAATATGGCTAAGTGAAAAATGAATGTCGAGTTTTCAACGTTGAAAAAAAAAATTATTATATTTTTAACATAGACACAAAATCATTGTCAAGTGCCTTGTCGTCGAGCGTGGACGAGAATGCCTTTTCATGATCTGCGCTCTTTGACTACGTGTATCTGTTCGTGAGCTGACACCCCCCCCCCCCCTTTCCATGCCATGACAAAATGCTGTCAAAAATCTTCTAGTATTGTCTTTCTCTGTCTCTTTCTCCACACGTCTCTCTAGTGGTCACAAATCTTCCAGTTTCCCTTCTCTCATAACTTATCCAAAAATAATGACTGTCTCTTTCTGTTGTGTGAGATAAGTTATCTTCGAGGCCTCGCCGCTTTCTCTGGTTTGCTCTTTTTTGGCTGTCCAAGAACTTCTAAAGCTTCTTCCGTAAAACAACAATTGCGAGGCCCTAAGAAATTGTTTGTTTTATTAATAATTATCCAGGATTCACAGCCACATGTTAAGACTTGACACATAATAAAAGCGTAAGACATAAGTAGTAAAAGTGATTGAAGACAGAGGAGGCAAAGAATGATAAAGCAGACAACACATATATTGAGAAAATTAGGACGTCCATGATATGTCATAAGACGAACTTTGTTGTACCAGTGTGGGAGAGAGAATGAGCAATATTAGATCGAGTGCGATGAAGTCGACTCTCTCGAGTTTGGCCTTTATCCTTTAAATTTAGCTACATCCCGGCCATTAACATGGTTTCCGGGACCTTTCTACGGTTGATCCTCATCCACATGGTGGCACTTTGTGTCATCGGGTGTTTATCGCTTGTGTGATGTCCTAGTGGGGTAAAATTTACTACTACTATTACTATCGGGAGTCGTCGTGGCTGAGCGGCTAGACGCTCGCCGCGGATCGGAAGGTCGTGGGTTCGCTCTCTGGCGGAGCCGACGTTTTTTCAAAAATGACCTTGGCTCCCAGGTCGACCCAGCCTTGAGTGGGTACCAGGTCTAGTCCCGGGAAGTAGAGGCAGCCGGCGTGATTCTGACCATATCACCCATCTTGTGCCGATTAGTCTTTAAAATATAGGTCTAGCCCTATATGCCCTATACGCCTTAAGGCGTGGGAAAGGGTCTTTTTTAAATTTAACTTTAGTTATATCCAGGATTTGCTTGGACGACGATAACACTACCTAACTACAAAAAACAACATCCCGAATATAAACAAAGATATCTCATCAGTTGTCGTGGCAAATCCCTTCTATACAAGCTGCTCCTCCCATAGACATCTAAGCCTCGTGTTTACTAACCGACTTTGTCTTTTCCTAAGCCCCTTCTACGCCGATATATTTTATCTGCACAATCCTCAATAAAACGTTCCGTATCCGTGATCCCCAATACAGATTATGAATTATTTCGCTTGGCTTAGCTTCAACAAATACTAGAAACAATACAAACTGTGACTGAAAATTTCAACGGAGGAAAATTGAACGGACGCCGAAAAATTAAACAGAACGCTTCGATCAAAGTCCGTATCAAATGAGTACTTTTTCTTCTTAAAGTCCATACCGTGTGGCGTCGGTAGTCGTGGCTATCCGCAACCTTCTGTCTCGTTTACTTTAAATCAACTCTGACACAGATGGTTTTCTATGATGTCAAACTGTCCAGCATCTGCTCTCTCAGTCTCCCACTGCCTCTCCTGCCCTCCAACTTTCCTACTGTCACGCACTCCAGTTTTCTCCTTCTCATCACATGACCTAAGAATGTAGATTGTCTCTTTCGGATGTGGGCAATTAGTTCTATACGTGGGTCAGTTTTTTTCAAGACGTCTTCATTACTCTTTTTTTCTTTCCATAGATTGTTATTATGTGTTTATAAAACCACATCTCGGCAGCTTCCAAAAAATGTTGTCAATAATTTACCGTCCATGATTCACTTCCGTGTATCAAGATAGGATTTATTTAAAATATAGGAGTAGTAGATAAAACAAAAAACTGCGAATAGAAAACTCAACAAGTCCTAGTCATAGTTTATGTTATATTCAGCTTTCTTGATGGCGGCTTGACAGTACTCACTCACTGCTTTTTTACGTCAATACTTTGGTTTTATGTTACGTTACAACGGTAGGTTGTAGAGGAGGGGAGGGGAGGGGGGAGTGGTTATTCTTTTCCCCTCAAAATGAGGCCCCGGTAACCACACAGGGAAAATTAGGTCATGATGAGCTACAAAGCAAAAAGATAAATTTATGAAAAGCCTCTGGTAGCAACAGGTATGCGCCAAACAAGATGACAATATACAGTGTTACCTTGGAATTCGATCATAATCCGCTCCAAAACGGTGTTCGAATTTTAAATCGTTCCAGTTCCAAAGCAGTTTTTTCCATTGAAAATAATGGAAAGCAAATTATCTGCTCCAGGATACAAGTTTTTAAATTTAAAAAAATGTATTTCCCTATTTTCCTACTTTACACTGTAAATATAGTAATACACGATAATCATATATAAATACAGAGATTTTTTTTTTAAGTATCCAGAAACCATGAGATGCGAACCCTTTAGGCTCGGTACTATGGATATCGCAACCATCCGGCCTTGATTTCACACAAAAATACCGCAAATCTGGGGAATATGTGACTTTTCTGCCTACCCTGAGCGTGAACTCAGACCAAAAGGAATTTGTCACCTGGACGTCTTAAAGTCAATGCCGTGTGGTGTTGGTAGTCATGTCTATCTGCAGCCTTCTGTCTCTTGTGCTTTTAACCAACTCCGACACAGACGATCTTTAATGCCATGATGTCAAACTGTCCAGCATGTTCTTTTTCGGCCTCCCGCTGCTTCTTTTTCCTTCCAACTTTCCCACCGTAACGATGTACACCAGTTGTCTCCCTGTGATGACGTGACCAAAGAATGTAGATTGTTCTGGTATGTTCCATGTAATCACCTGCCGTCTTCCCTTGCACGCCTCTATAGGATTCGGTACTTCGCCTTCTTCTTCTACCTTTCTAACGCCCGATGGAGCATTGGTCCCTCAACCAACTCAAGCCAAGTGATTCTATCCTTAGCTACCGCATACAGCTCTCCCGGGCTAGCCTGGGAATAACGGGCACAAAAGATGGCGGCCGCAAAAACATTCTAACAGAGCCTCAGTCACGTTTCCATTGCGTACTTCCGGCGACTATTTTTGCGGTTTTCCGGTGACTACCGCCAACGCCAAGAGTCGCCCCCACGCCGCTCACGCGGCGTGGATTGTTGCTAAACTAGATGGCTGGGACTCACGAGCAGCAGCTTTCTCATCTCCTGCAGCTTTGCTAGTGAGTCCTGAACTAGACACACCGGTCTCCACAGCCACATGGAAGGAACTTAAAGACTGGGGACTGACTTTGCCAATCCCCTGAGTGGAATCCGGGGCCCTATTATAGGGAAAACAAGAACAGACCCACTGCCTACCCAAAATCTTGTCGTAAGAGTCGACTAATTGTGCATCTGCCTGAGATGCAGGGAACCAACAGTCTGCACACAAATGTGTCAGATCTGTCAAAACGGATGCACAGGCAACATTCAAGTTCTGGAACAGGACTGCAGTCCAGAAGTGGACGAACAACCAGAACTTTCCGCCAGAGTTTACAGCTAGTGAACGCAAAGAAGTAGAAGAAGACTATACCAATGTGGACTAGCACCATAGAAAACGCAACATTGCCTGCAGACATCCTATCTAAACAGAGTTAGCCAAATGATTATGTACACAGTAATCGCCCAACAGTGAAATGTTTCGACAAGTTCGGAATTTGGCGGCCTTTGAATTCATTATGGTAGCCATATGCTGCATAGCGTTTAAAAAAAAAAAAAAAAAACACCTCTATAAACCTTTTGACACAAAATTTATTTGGACACGAAGAGATGCTTACAAGTTACTATAGGAGCTCAAAGTTACTCTCATTAGCCTCCAGACACTTTTCGTAACCATAATACAACATATAGCTACCGTAATTTGATCTAAACATGGCGGAACCGTAATGAGGAATTTTGGTGTTATTAATATCCTACCCCACAGAGGAAATCCACAGGTCACGGGACAGTCTAATATTTCAGGGGGTGGTAGATACAGTGTATGCAGTCGTGGGACCTAGGCTGCACTCTCTCGTGGAACGTAGGTGGGTTGGGGTTAGGGCCAGTTCTAGATGTTTTGGGGTCGTCAAAATCATCAGAAATCCGGAAAACCCAGTCTTACCACCCTCTAAAATGACAGACTGTCCTGTGACGTCATCTGGGGTAAGATATTAATAAAGAACCGGACGTTTTTAAACAAATAGCCTCTATGAAAATGATGATGCATTTCACAGCTCGGCGATTACTGTGTATACATTTTGTTGGCTGAAACTGTGCAATAGAAGATACTGAGATAGGTTCAACCAGTTAGCATTCTGGTGGAAGCCAAGCTTCATGGATAAGTGGAGGTCATTTCCTGCGTGGGTACCGGGGTCAAATTACGAGGTAGAAAGGAAAAGACTACTTTACAAGTTGATAGAGTTGTTCTTTCAAAGTCTGAGTGCATTTCCATGACAGTCGTGGAGCTAACAGCCTGAACTTTTAGCCTTATTCTATCTAGAACTTGAGCTTGGCATGCACATTGGTTTTACAGATCTGGCTTATTTGTATGCACTCTTGGCAGATGCACTCGGACTTAACACGAAACATCCCTAATTAGTTTTTTAAAATAATATATTCTTGTAAGGTGCAATGGTAATACCCCTCGCTCCACGCCCATTTACCCACAATGGATCCCGGAACTCACATGTGGCCCTTTTATTGTGACGTGCTCCTCCGCCCATTCTCAACTCCTTTCTCCCCAAATGTTTAAAAAAAAAAAATGTGCATGGAGAGAATCAACTTCAGGGTCTTATCCCATATGGCACAGCATCTCTCCGTCGAACGGCTAGCTGACTGTGAGAGTATAGCACGAAGCGCGAACTATATAGCTGCGACGACGATCCCAGGAGGCATCCGCTAAAACCTGTGCTCATATACCGAACAACGAATCCGTAAAACGACTCACAACTTTCTGAGCTTTTGGGAATCGTCCTGACTACATCACCACTGAGACAACTAACCCCAGGCTTTTATCCTTATTCTTCTCAAACATAGAGGGTTGCATGGTCACGGGGCACGGTGTCCGCCTCGAGTGCTAGATGTTCCGGGTTCAGTTCCTGGTAAGGGCTGGGATTTTTTTCCACGTGGACTCGGACTTCTAGTAATTCCCCCCTGATCTCTGGATAGTGAAATCGGATGCCCGTGTGCACTGTTGCGCACGTGCAGAAATCTTATAGCAGTTGAACATCGAAAATAGTAGCCTAACGGCGCTGCCCGGACAAAAAATTTGAGTTAAATATCTATTCGAAGAATTTCAGGATTCTCTCCGGCACTACAAAACACGTGTACTGTGCTCAGCATTTTCGGACTCAGGCTTGAGTTGGAAGACAGAACTGAGCACTTATGGGTTACTACCCGTGTGATATGATGTTGATTCGTTGTTCAAACCTCAAACTTCAAACCTTTTCTCAAACATTTCTTAAGCTTTTCTAACCCCAATCATAATTTGACTTCTTGTCAAAAGGACTGCTCCCTTGCTGCGTTCAACAACAATACATACACATAAAACTGGATCTATTTTCCGCATGATTTATACTTATAAACGCCCCGCATACAATGCAATACCTGGCGCACCAACTTTGCGCAGAGCTTTCAAAACTGTATTTCGAGAGACGAGGAGCGGCTGGCCGAACGGTTAGAATGCCGGGCTCTCACGCGGAAGACCTGGATTCGAATACTCAGTAAGGCTTGGGATATTTCTTGGTCGCGGCTAAATAAAATCCTTACCTGCATAGTCGTGGCGACAGCACCGCTAAAAGGTCGGCTGCGGGTTAGGCGTTGCGAACGCGCTGCGAAATTCCTGGGGTGGGGAATTCGATTGCATGTGCGGGCGATTAAATAGCAAACAACCGTAAGTTGGTTTCGATAGTGGGTGGTATCTAGAGCAGACCGTGCAGGTAGCAAGGGCACACTACTAAATGTCAATTGCCTAGTAAATTAAAAATGATGAGGTTGTGTCTGCGGCGCCCAGTTAAGGATGCGCAAATAACTTTGCAAGTAGACTTCCAGGATTCATTTTTCTTGCGGTTGGGGAGGAGAGAGACGTGGAGGGGGGGGGGGGGGAAGGGGTATGAATAGAACCACTGCGCCCTAAAAGGGAGAAGGTGGGGGAGGGGGCTGTTTCCTTTGAAGTCTAAGTGGATCTGCCTGAGAGACGACGAACCAAAAGTATGCATACAAATTCACCAGATCTGTAAAACGGATGACACGCACAGCTGAAGTTCTGAAACAAGACCAAAGCTTAAAACTGGGCAAACAACTTTTCGCCGAAGTTTGCAGCCGATGAGCGCGAAGAAGAGGAAAAGCTAGTAGTTTCAATTACTGGGTTAAGTTCACGTTAATTTCCTCATATAGAGTAGGTCACTTTTCATTCACAAGTTTGTTGGTCTGGTCGACTTTCCTGAAGGTTACGGGTGTGTCCCGCTCTGTTGTTTTCTTTCTGTGATGTCTTGCATTTATATTTTCATACCGAGATAGAGAATGCCTATGACATAGGTTGCAGCATTCTCTGGGGTGGGGGGGGGGGAGGAGGTGGTGTTAGGGCTAGTTTCTCCATGTTTCTGGAGTGCTTAAAGCCCCAGCGTGCTGAAAAATACTACACGCGATATTAAATGCATTACGGAACACCCCCGTAAACTTGTTCCAAGGTGACAGGTTCAGGAACTTCCAATTAGAAGTGAGCTAGTGTGTATATGGGCGGGGCGTGGGGAGAAAATGTTACTTTTACCAATTGCTGTGTCGCAAAACTATGTGTGTCTTGTAAGCGTCTCAGCAATGTAACCAGTTTTGAAAGCCCTGACATAGTGTATTAATAACCCCAAGCGTTATCGATTTCCTATTGGTAGTAAAATGCGTGTCACGTGTTGTCTAATAACCGTATGTAGGTATGTTATTTACAGTATAGATTTAGATAAAAGTAGGTCGGGATGCGCATTTTATTATCAGACCAATTGGAGTAGTCACGATTTGGGTATAAATTGATTTTAAGAGGCCTTATTTTTTTTGGTGTTCAGTTTTTAAAACCATCTACATAATTATCCTCCTCATCATCATCATCAGTACTATCATCATCTCTATTATGGTCATCATCAACATTGTCAACAAGGGGGCTACGTGGTCTCGAAGCATGTTGTCCGCCTTGAGTGTTAAAGGTTGCTGGTTTAAATCCCCGGTAAGGGCTAGGATTTTTTCACCTGGACTTTGACTTTTTGTATTTCCCCTGATCTCTGGGTAGTGAGATCGGACGCCCGTGTGCATTGTTGCACAAAGTAAAAAAAAAAAAAATCTCTTCGCAGTTGGAAATCGAAAAAAAATAGCCTGATGGCGCTGCCCGGGCAAAATTTGGAGTTACAAATCTACCGAAAGTATTTCACGATCCTCGCCGGTGCTAAAAGGCCTGTGCACTGTGCTGAGCTTCTTCAGAATCAGACGAGTTGGAAGAATAACGGAGCACTTATTGGTTACTACCCGTGTGCCATGATGTTGATCTGTTGTTCAAACTTCACACTTCAACATTGTCAACATTGGCATCACGATCATCGTCATCATTAAAATGCCGCCTTTGCCGTCAAGCACCCCCGGGGAGGTTAAAATTAAAGGTTAAAGTTGAGCAGGACAACTTCATTGCACCTGGTTTTACCCCGTATGGCTTGGTCTCTCTCTCTTCACAGAACGGCTAGCCGCCTGCCGAGAGACAGCGCAGAGCTCCGCCGACGACGCCCATGGATCTCGGTAAAACAATAAAAATTGCACTCAAAAAAGGGCGCATCATTGGAGATAGCGTTCAATAAGTGGATTGTTTTGCACACCTCACACTTAAAAAAAGGTTTTTTACCTCCAACCTAAAGTTCATCTGGGTACAGATTCGACGCCACAACCTTCAGGACAAACCCATTGCGCTGTCTCTATTCTCAGCAGCGTTCAGTGAATCTCCACACTAATGCTAGCCGCTGTTGTCTGGTTAACTACTCGTGTTACTTTTCCGCGAGTCTCGAGTGTCCATCGTTAGGTTATTATCATCGTGTCAAAGGCCTTTGGAGAAAGTTGCTACCAAAACTTCCCGATCAGCTGTTCATCCCTCAGTGGAGCTTCTTACACCCTAAACTAACTAACGCCGAGTTGCCATATCCTTTACTATTCATATGAATTTCACACCATGCTGTATAAATAGGCCAAAATATAGGGTTCTTTCGTAATATCCCACACCCAGATGACGTCACAGGACAGTCTAACATTTTAGAGGGTTGTAAGACTGGGTTTCTCGGCTTTCTGATGATTTTAACGACCCTAAAACATTTAGAACTGGCCCTAACCCAAACCAAAATACGATCCATGAGAGAATGCAACCTAGGTCCCACGACTGCACGCAGCCTAGGTCCCACGACTGCACGTAGCCTAGGTCCCACGACTGCACGCAGCCTATCTACCACCCCCTGAAATATTATACTGTCTCGTGACATGTGGATTTCCTCTGTTTGGGGTAGGATATTAGGAAAGCACCAAATAAAGTTTTTTTTTTTTTTCAAGCAAATACACATTTTTTATGTGATCTCAACGTTCAAACAGAAGAAATGGTGATATCAAAGAAAAGTATAATTCTTAACTGTACTATAACTGTCGACTATCAATTGCTCTTCAAAGACTAAAACAACTGAATAAATTATGGAATTGTACAGATAGAATTACAAAGGTAAGATTTTTAAGAGCATGCATCTTTCCCATTGCAACATACGCCTGTGAGACCTGGACACTTACTAAACAAGCGGAACAGCGCATAAATGCATTTGAATATAAATGTTACAGACAGGTTCTAAGAATATCTTGGGTAAAGAAAAGAACAAATGCATCCATACTTCAAGAGCTGAATATTGAAGAGCGTTGGCTATTAAAGACAATAAAACAAAGAAAATTGAAATATTTTGGTCACTTGAAACGTCAAGGAAGTCTAGAGAGAACAATAATGGAGGGGTATATGCCTGGGAAGAGAGGAAGAGGAAGGCCAAGGAGAAGATGGGTGCAGGATGTGGCAGATGATCTCCAGATGGGTGTATCAGACGCAGGACATCTTGCTCATGATAGGAAGGTTTTCCGGAGGGTTGTTATGGCAGCGAGGTTCCGCGAGGGACATGCTACTGAATGAATGAACTATAACTGTACTATACTTAAGGTAACAGCGTTATTTTATGACAAGTACAGCCAGGTAAGTATCTAGGCACAAGGATAACATCCGACGGAAGACGTGTCACAAAGATAAATAATAGAATAGGACCGACTAAAACTGTATTTTACAAAATAAAGAACATTTGGTGCAACAAATCCATGTCATTGGAGGTTAGGAAAAGAAGTCCCGCATTCTAAATAGAGCCAGTTTTAATATACGGCGGTGAGTTACTGGCAATTAATAAACTAGCCAAGCAATTTCTTGAGGCCTCTGAGATGTGGTTGTAGAGAGGAATGCTTAAAACTTTTTGCAAGCCAAGAAGCGCAACCCAGATGTTTTGAAAGCGGCGAGGGCCCTAAAACAATTTATCACAAACTTCACAAAGAAACAGTCTTCCTTATTTAGGTCATGTTATGGGAAGAAGAAAACTGGGTACTTTATTAATATCTTACCCCAAACAGGGGAAATTCACAGGTCATGGGTCACTCTAATATTTCATGGGGTGGTAGATAGGGTGCATGCAGTCGTGGGACCTAGGCTACGCGCAGTCGTGGGACTTAGGCTGCACTCTCTGGTGGGACGTAGGTGGATTGGCGTTAGGGTCAGTTCTAGATGTTTTGGGGTCGTTAAAAGCATCAGAAAGCCGGGAAACCCAGTCTTACCAACCTCGAAAATGTTGGACTGTCCAGTGACGTCATCTGGGGGTAGGAAAAAACTAGAACATGTTGTGACTGCTGGAAAGATCTGGTGGAAAGAGAGACAGAGCAGGGCAACACGAGAAGATTCTTGACATCCTTTTGTCATGGCATGGAGGGGTGTCAGCACAGGAACTGACACACGCAGTTGCAGATTGCAGATTATTGTGGAGAGTAATGATCGCCCACGCCAGTCGGTAAGACACTAGATGATCGTGATAATGATGATGTTCTATCTCGATTTACTCGAAACAAGGATTTAGCATTTGCGAGAGTGACATCATCATCAAGTGACTTGCTAGCTGGCATGGGCGCTCATGCGTCGCCATATATCTCCGTCTTTGGTGTTCTAAAACAATTCTACTGATGATATTTCCCCCATGCTACTGTCTTAAGCCATCCACCATCATAGTGTCAACAAATATCCTCGCCAAGCAAAGTTTTCTCAGCCATCTTGTCTGGAAACCACAATTTTTAATATCTGTTTTCTTTCTCAGTAAATACCCCTGACCTGACAATGGCCGTCTCATTACTTCAGTTAATCATGTGATTTCTTGGAACTATAAAACTGTTATGGGGAGATGACATTCTAAAGACACGGAACAAACAATGTCTGCGAGATACTGTATCCCCAAGCAGACGTAACGTGACCTTTAATTTAATGTTTAGCCTTCCTCACATTAGACGTTTTGTTAGATTATTAGTATAATTAGTATTCTAAAAAAAAAATGTGTTTTCTTCTGCAATAGTACATTTAAAATGTAACACAAAGCATACACGATTTTATAGCTGTACTCATAGGCGCCTGAATCTAGGGGTTTAGTTCCTTCTGGCCCTACGCCCCTTGTGTGTGTGTGTGTGTGTGTGGTATGTGTGTGGGGTGGGTGATTGTTGGTGTGTATGTATGTGTGTGTGTGTGGTGTGTATGTGGGGTGGGTGTTGGATGGTGTGTATGTGTGTGTGGGGAGGGTTTTGGATTATGTGTATGTGTGTGTGTGTGTGAGTGTGGTGAGTGTGTGTGGTGTGGATGTGGGGTGGGTGTTTGATAGTGTGTATGTATGTATTTATGTTTGTGTGTGTGGTGTGTTTGTGGGATGGGTGTTGGATGGTGTGTATGTGTGTGTGGTGTGTATGTGGGGTGGGTGTTGGTTGTGTGTGTATGTGTGTGTGTGTGTGAGGGTAGAGGATGGGGTTGGGGCCTAAGCCCCATCTTCCTCCCTGAAAACTTGCAGACACTACGTTCCCTCCCCCCCCCCACCCCCCACCCACCCAAAATACCTGTGTTCCTTTCTTTTTTAAATGAAGAGACAACTAAACTAATTGGGAGCTTCCTTCGAAGTCGGAGTGCATCCAAGGAATAACCAGCGGCACACAAATAAACTAGTAAAACGGATGTACACGCAAAACTCATTCCGTGCATAAAGCCAAAGTCCAGATAGACGAAAAACTAGGACTCTTCCCCAGGGTGAACAAAAAAAAAAAAGGTCCATTCCTCAATTATTTCACCACCAGAAGAATTACATCTGTTGCCACTATAGTGAGTAATTACTTGGTAAAATCATGAATGAACCCCATTCAGAAATGTATATTAAATAGACAGCAGAAGTGATCATAATGGAAATCAAAATACTTTAGTATATTCAGACTGAACATTACTCATCATCATCAGGTGCCTTGTCGACTGGCGTGGGTGAGCATGCCTCTCCGCAATCTGCGATCTCTTGCAGCATGTATCAGTTCGTGCCGTGCCGTACCGTGCCGTGCAACAAGAATGTCAAGTTTCTTCTCTTGTTGTCTTCCTCCGTCCCTCCTTCCACAGATCTTTCCAGTGGTCACAAAGGAACATTAATCATAGGGAAAAAAAACACACACACCATGGTGATTGGGGGGGCTGAGGATTTAGCGAAGCGTGGCTTATTGAGGATGGCTTAATGGCGTGACTAGTATAGATAGGATTTTTATGTTTGCTTTGGAGGAAGCGAATACCATCACGTTACCAAAGAATCGAACCCTGGTCTCCTTTACGAGATCTTAGCCTTCTAAACACTCATCATCATCATCATCATCATCATCATTATCATCAACGTCATCATCATCTTCTTCATATAATCATCATCTTCATGATCATGATCATCTTCATGAACATCATCATCATTATCATCTTCATAGTCATCATCTTCATGATTATTATCATCATCATCTTCATGAACATCATCATCATCTTAATGATCATCAACCATGATTATTATCATCATCATCTTCATGAGCATCATTATCTTTATGATCATCATCTTCTTCATGAACACCATCATCATCTTAATGATCATCATCAACTTCATGATTGTTATCATCACCATCTTCATGATCATCATCACCATCTTCATGACCATCATCACCATCTTCATGATCATCATCATCATCTTCATGATCATCATCACCATCTTTATGATCATCATCATCATCTTCATGATCATTATCACCATCTTCATGATCATCATCACCATCTTCATGATCATCATCATCTTCATGATCATTATCATCTTCATGATGATAATCATCATCACCGTCATCATTATAATCATCTTCATCTTTTTCACCATCCATATCATCATCGTCATGACCTTCATTGTTATCATTACCATGTGCCTTACCGGCTGGTTTAAACAATCTTAGCTCTCCGCAATCTGCCATCTTTAACCAGATCTATCAACTTCTTTGCTGAAACCCCTCCAAGTCATGCCAAAAGGCTGTCAGAAATCCTCTCGCGTCGTCTTTCTCTGTTTCTTAAGTGTTCCCGCACGTCTTGCCCGTTAAAAAAAATATTTAAAGGATCTTTTCCGCGTATTTAGGCGTAAAGGGCATTTAGGACCTATATCTTATAGTCTAATCGGCGCAAGATGGATGATGTAGTCAGCACTACGCCGGTCGCCTTTACTTTCTGGGACTGCACCTGGTACCCACTCAAGGCTGCGTCGACCTGGGAGTGAAGGTCATTTTTAAGAAAAGTCTGGCTTTGCCAGGGAGCGAACCAAAGACCTTCAGATCCGCGACGAGCGTCTAACCGCTCCACCAGGGCGACTCCCATATCTTTTCAGTGGTGGTCACATATTCTAATTTGATCTTCTCATGACCTGACCCGGTAAAGAGAAAACTGTCTCCTTATCATGTTTATGATAAGTAGTTTTTCGAGTCCCGTGTATCTCAAAACATCTAAATTACTCTTTTTCTTGATGTTCTGGGAATTCTAAGGGTTCTTATGTAATATCACATTTCCGAGGCATTTAAGCATACCCTCCCCCTCACTCCAAAACACACACACCCCAACCTCCCATTTGTCCAAGTCTGCTTGTTTCCTATGTTAAAGTTAGTTGCGTATCCTTTACAGTACGTTGCAGAACCAAACCCTGGCTGTTGTGTGGTTTTTCTAGGCCTATTTACGTTCAGTATTTTGCCATTGCTTACTGGGCGGTCGGCTTTCTTGATACCACTGTCGAAACCAGCGCAAGGCGCATGACCCGCAGCTGGGATCGAACCCGGCATCCCGGCATTACAAAGCGTTCGCATCGACTTAGCCACAGACCCAGCTTGTGTCTGATGACTCAAGAAAAAAATACAATGTTGGATATTGTTTAAGACAAATTTGATTATTTTGCTGTTAGAATTTTTTTTTTTTTTTCATGTTTTCTGCTAATCTATCTGCCTGCTCGTTTTCAAGTACACCAGCATGATCTAGAGGAAATATCCAAAGGACGATAACTAGCCGGGACCTTCGAAGCGATGGACGGAGCACTCCATTAGGGGCTAGACCTGTATTTTATAGACTAATCGGCACAAGATGGATGACATGGTCAGCATCACGCCGGCCGCCTTTACTTCCTAGGACTGCACCTGGTACCCACTTAAGGCTGCGTCAACCTAGGAGTGAAAGTCATTTTTAAGAAAAGTCTGGCTCTGCCACGGCTTTTTGATGAGCGTCTTGTCGCTCCGCCACGGCGATTCCAATATCTTGTCAGTCTAGCATGTCCAGCATGACCTGGAAAAAATATCCAAAGGTCGCTAACCAGCCGGGACCTCTGAAGCGATGCTTGCCACTCAGCACGGATCATGCCTGTCCCCAACTTTCTCATCATACTCAGCGAATCAGTTATAATTTATCTTGGATTTGTCTTGGGATAGTTGGCGACCTTCAGGAACTTAAGCATAAAGGAACGGGCGCCCTGACACAACCTTTAGATTACGAGCCAAACGGCCTACGTCGCTTTCGTGACCCGGCGATCACTCACTACAAGTTGAGAACCTCTGCTGTTCCTATAGAGACAACAGCTGTTAGCTATGTTCGTTTTCCTCAAGGAAAATGATATATTAAGGCAATGAATGTATAACTCTGGCGATGGACAAAACAGCTGTCGTGACGAATGCACGGCCGAGAATTCATCGCTGTATAGATATTGCGATTTATTTGGATTTATTAGTTCTGCGAAGTTCGGATATTATTAAACACTTGTGGGTGGCTTCTGTGTTATGTGACGCGTAAAATATTTGTATAATTTCCGCTACTGTGACATATTAATTTATAGGTGTTGATGTGCGCTGATAGAAGTGGAGTAAAGAAAGCGGGATAAGATGTAGTCTTCGTCTATTTTCTTTGTTTTCACTGGCTGTAAACTCCTGGTTTGTTCGTCCACTTCTGGACTTGGGTCTATTTCCAGAACATGAGTTATGTGTGCACATCCGTTTTACAGATCTAATTTGTTTGTATGCAGATTGTTGGTTCCTTGTTTTTTAGGTAGACGCACTCCGACTTCGATGGAAACACTTCAAATTCTCCAAGTGCCGCGGTCCATTTACTCGCCTCTTACGTCATGCTTGATGCAGAATTGTGGGTCTAATCTGTTTTCCTCTAAAATGGATTCGAACTCCAAAATGACCTGAAGAAATTGAACTTGACTCTGTGGCGAGGCAGAATCTGAAAACAACCTAGCCAAAATGCGTAGCAGGAAAAGTCATGCGAAGTGAAGGCGACCGGGGTGAGGTCAACTTTGACCCTCATCAACTCAGCTGGAAAAAAAAAACGAGGTTACTAGTTAAACAAACTGCGCACTGAGCATACATTTAGGCACTATCCGACTGCTGAAGATTCATAAAGATTTATACTGATTTATAAATATTTTAAAAGATTTATAAAGATTTTAAAAGATTTTAAAGATTTATAAAGATTTAAAACATTTATAAAGATTTATTACGATTTATTAGGATTTTCGAAGATTTATAAAGATTTAAAAAGATTTAGAAAGTTTTAGAAAGATTTTCAAATATTTTTAAAGATTTATAGATTTATAAAGATGTATAAAGATTTATAAAGATTCTCAAAGATTTATAAAGATTTATGAAGATTTTCAAAGATTTTTAAAGATTTATAAAGATTTTCAGATATTTTCAAAAATTTATAGATTTAAAAAGATTTATAAAGATTTATAAAGATTTTTAAAGATTTTTAACGATTTTCAAAGATTTATAAAGATTTATAAAGATTTTCAATGATTTATAAAGATTTATAAAGATTTTCCAAGATTTTCCAAGATTTATAAAGATTTATAAAGATTTTCAAAAATTTATAAAGCAGGAGGTGGGAGTCTCCATGGCGAGGTGGTAGAGCCGTTTGCCTCGCGGTCTAAAATTCGTGGGTGCGTCTGTATACTTTTTACTGAGAACCCCTGGTGATCGTCACCAGAGTTACGGTGTTCGTGCTTTGTGCAATGCTTTCAGCAGGTGACTAGAAGTTCTGGGAGGGAGACCCAGTCATGTGGGATTGAACCCGGTGCAATAAAGTCGATCCTCTCGAGTTTAACATGTAACCCATTTATAAGGTTGATGACATAGACAGTAGACGGGTGAGCTTTTAGCAGCTTTATAAGAATAACAATGTAAAGTCATTCAGTGTGAAATTGTATTTTCATTTACACTGTTAAAAAGAAATTTAATGTGATCTCTGAATAAGTATGTTTTTGTCTAGATCTACTGTCCTTCTTGTTTAATACTGTTGGTCGTCGCAGGCACGGCTAACGATCGGTTTCCGGGATAGTACGTGTTCGTTAGCCCTTAAGGTTTGCAGTACTTTCCCCCCTTATTATGGCCGTTGTGATCAATGTTCTTGTCGAGAAAGGCTCAATGCCTTAACGTCCCTTTGTGTTGTTTTGTGCACATTCTTCTTCTTCCGGATTTCGTTTAGCCCTTCAGTCATTGTTCATTGGATTATTTGTTAGCTTGCTGCATGGTGATACTGTTGTTTTTATTTCACATTGTCTAATAGGGTCACGTCGGCTCTGTGGCTAAGTCGATGCAAACGCTTCGTAATGCCGGGATGCCGGGTTCGATCCCAACTTCGGGCCATGCGCCTTGTGTTGGTTTCGCCAGTGGTATCAAGAAAGCTGACCGTCCAGAAAGCAATGGCAAACTACTGAAAGTAAATTTACCTAGAAAAACCACACAACAGCCCCTGGGCTGTTGGGGTTGGTCCTGCAACGTCCTGTAAAGGATGCGCAACTAACATAATTGGGTCACAGAAATCAATGACAAATTACTGGACGTAAATGTATTGGTGCGGGGTCCGTGGCTAAGGGGTTGCGAGTCCGACTCGTAATCCAGCGTTCGTGATCGAAACCCACTGCTGGTTGCGTTGATTTTTATCATGGTATGGGGCGTCGCAGGTCGACCCAGCCTAAAATGGGTACCAGGATGGGCTGTCTTGGGAAAGTAAAGACTGCCGGCGTAATGCTGACCACATTACCCACCGAGTGCTGATGGTCTGTAAAAATATAGGCGCTCTTCCCATATGCCCGATGCGCCGAAAGGCGTGGAAAGGGATCTTTACTTTTACTTTTACTAATACGTATTGGCTTAGAAAACCCACCACAGCCCCCCTCCCCCACCCCCTTTTCCCCTTAAACTGCTGAGGTTGGTTCTGCAACGTCCTGTAAAGGATACGCAATGTACTTAAACTTAAATAGAGTCACGGGAGCCTCGGTAGTGAAGCGGCTGGACATGCCCCTGCTGGCCCGAAGAACTTCACTTGTCACAACAGTGTTTCCAGTTTTTCGCTTTTGATGTTTCAACAATGATTACTGCCGCTTGCTGCTGTTTTAATTTATTTCCTGGGTCTTAGCCTTTTTACCCGTTTACCCGTGAAGCAACAGTTAAAATGGGGCACCACAAAACAGTAATGCAATTAGTCACCTGTAGTTCAATGTAAGTGGTTAAATGGTTGCTATAAGCCATTTTCACGAAGCTTGCTACACAGACACAGTCCAAGAGAGGTACATGGCAAGGTCAAGCAGTTTATGACAAGGACTCATTATATATAAATAGAAGGGTAAAGAATGCTCATGGCATCTTTAAATAAATTTCCCCTAAAGATAAAATCGAGGAGAAAAATCGATGATTGCACACTAAGGAAACAATACATCCCCCATGTTAATGACACAATGTTAGTAAGATGGTATAGTACCATTTCTATCACAATCACAACCCAAACCAAAACACAATGTGAAACAATACAAGTTACATTTTGGTCATATAAATATTTACATGATATATACATTTAAATTAACAAATATATACTCTGATAACTCAGTTAACACTATATATCTCAAATATAACCCAGGTTGTTGAACAAGATATGTTTTGAAAAATTACTACTACATGAAACGATGATACGATATCAGAAAGTATGAGATTTATAGCTAATACGCTTCAGATACCACAATTACGAAAAACGATGAACGTTGTGAGACAGCCCTGATAGGCATAAAACACACAAACACTATAACAATTACGACAAAATACACACAAGATCAGTTATCTGTGCGTCAGCTGAGGTCTCCACAAGAGATATCTATACGTGTCTTAATATACTGTTTAGCAAAAAGTTGAAAGAAAGAAATGCATAGTTATCCAACGGCGCGTTTTTATCAGTTAATAAATAAAATATCATACTCGGGTAAGTGGAAAGCAGACTCAAACGCTGTTTACCGGGTCCAGTGGATATGTGGGCGTGAATTTAGAGGTTTTGTGCTTATTACAACGCAGGGTTCATTTGTGTTTAAGACCATATTTGTGAGCATAGCTCATGATGCGCGCACAAGAAAGAAACACAATTTATCGTGAACCCTATTCACTGCCTACGCAACTGAAATCAAATAAAAAGATAACGATACACCAAAACACTCAGTTCATTTTTTTTAGCAGTCACGAATGGCGTTTCTATCGATAAATATTAGGAATCTTGCTATTGGCCGATTGCAGACAGGAGAAAGTCAAATCAGGTTGCCAGACATCTAAACGTGCAGCAGAGTACCAGCAGTCGACTTTGGTACCGGTTCCAAGCCACTGGTTTAGTTGAAGAATGACATCGCAGTGGATAATAACAGCAGCAGAGTGTCACTTTATTCGGCTTCATTACTTTAGAGAAAGGTTTAGAACAGCTTCCTCAACTACGCAAGCTTTACTTCCAGGTCGTCATGTTTTTGATCAAGCTGTTCGGAAGAGACAGCATGAGGTTGGACTTTGAGCACGACGACCACACCTAGGACCTGTCCTCGTGCGACGTCTACGCCAAAATCACCTCTTTGGGCAAACCACCACCTGGGCAGGTGACAATCAATAGAGACTTATCTGGTTCAGTGACGATTCTTTCCTTTTGTTGCAGCGTCAGTACAGACGGTGTAGGGTTTACAGTAGATGAAATGAAGGTTTGGCCTAAAATTGTGTTGATGAAGCTCTGTGGCACGGTGGTGGAGGGGGTAGGGGTGGGGGGGGGGTGATAAATTACAACGGAAGGAGTCCATTGGTGCACATTGAAGGAAGCTTGAATGCGTAACTATACGTCAGTGAAACTTTTCGATCACATATCCTTCAAGTTTGGGATGCCAACATATATATATTTGTTTAACAGGAAAACACCAGACCCCATACTTCACGACTGACCACGCAGTTCCTGGCTGCCAATAACATTCAATCCCTTCCCTATCCATCACTGTCTGCAGACATGAGTCTGACTGAGCAGCTGGGGGATGAGCTGCAAAGACTTGTTTGTCACCGAGACGTTGCTTCAGCCAATGGTCGTGGTCTGTTCCAGACGCTCCAGGAAGATTGGGCATCCATCCTACATCAGACCTGTGATCGCATGCTTGCCCAGGTGACACCACGTCACTGATCCACGCAAGTGGGAAGCCACACACAACACTAACGAGAAAGACCCTACGACTACAAATATGGCGACCAAGATGAAAAACAAACAAACGTGTCGATTGATTGGTGGAACCCTAAAGTATTGTGTGAAATTTGAGTAATTTCACTTATTGCATTACACAGATACAGAATGTCAAAATTGTGGGTATATATGTTCCTTTCACTAGCTATACGTTTTTTTTTTACAGTATAGTAGAAACTCTAAGTCGCGAGCGATGCAGGAAGTAGAAGGTCATCATCATCATTATCATAAATAACTTCTGATATCTAAGCGTCGGGAGGAGGAACAATTTGAGAGCTCCTGCACCCTGGCTGGTAACGGCTATTGTCATTGTGTAAAGGCGTAAAGTGTCTTTCATGTTGACGATGCATTGTTCTCGTGGCCATCCTCTTGCTCTTGTAGCCGATCTTCTGAGATGTAGTGCTTAGGATGGTATTTGATCTTGCTGCCTTCTCACGTGATGGCCAAACCAATTAATCTGCTGTTTCTCGATGAATATAATATATTGTTTCGTTATCAAATTTTGCCTGACAATATTTAACTGACTGAAAAGGAGCGAAGAAAGGCAATGAAGACAATGTGTATCTCTTTGCGTCTTTTTACGTATCTCAGTGTATCTCAGCCGCCGTAAAAACTTCTGGTTTATTCACTCTTTGAGTCCCAGTGGGTTTAGCATCACAGGCCCAAGGGGTAGTGAATAGAAAAATAAAATCGGCGCATCATACGTTCATTGGGCTTCTAGGTAGGAACCTGTGAACATATGATGCGTTCCTTGGGACTATGGGCACACCTTTATGAACTCTTTAATTATTCGATTGTGCATATTTAAGCATTTGCACGACATTTATTTACTGCCGATATTTGTTTATTGATCCAAAACAGATGGTCATGACCTTGATGTGTGGCTTGACCCTTTCAGGATGACATCTGTTGTCTCCTCTTTAATATGCCCTGAAATAAATCAGATGCGCTAAAGAATGTCAGATGCCTTTGAGGATGTCATCTTTGCTGAAAAAGGTAATGTGATATGTTATGTGGGTGCGTTTTGTTTCAATGTGTGAAATACATAAAGGTAAAAGGTAAAGTCAGGAGATGTGAACCAACGTTATTGCACACAATTATAAACCATCAGTGTTTTGCCACCAGTACGGACAGCTGATACAAAACTGTCCGCCTGTGCAGGAAACTTCACAGCTACAGCGACGTTCCTCAATTATCTTAGTGTGTTAACGCCAGTAACCTACATTTGATGCGTTAAGTGGTCATCGTCATGCTGGAAAGAAAGAAAGGATAGAGAGAGAGAGAGAGAGAGAGAGAGAGAGCGAGAGAGAGAGAGCGAGAAAGAGAGAGAGAGAGCGCGAGAGAGAGAGAGAGAGAGCGAGAGAGAGAGCGAGAGAGAGAGCGAGAGAGAGAGAGAGCGAGAGAGAGAGAGCTAGAGAGAGAGAGAGCGCGCGAGAGAGAGAAAGCGAGAGAGAGAGAGAGCGAGAGAGAGAGAGCGAGAGAGAGAGATAGAGAGAGAGAGAGAGAGCGAGAGAGAGAGCGAGAGAGAGAGTGAGAGAGAGAGAGAGAGCGAGAGAGAGAGCTAGAGAGAGAGCGAGAGAGACAGAGCTAGAGAGAGAGAGCGAGAGAGAGAGAGAGAGAGAGCGAGAGAGGAGAGCGAGAGAGAGAGAGCTAGAGAGAGAGCTAGAGAGAGAGAGAGCTAGAGAGAGAGAGCTAGAGAGAGAGAGCGAGATGAGAGAGAGAGAGAGAGAGCGAGAGAGAGAGAGAGCTAGAGAGAGAGAGAGCTAGAGAGAGAGAGCTAGAGAGAGGGAGAGAGAGAGCTAGAGAGAACTAGAGAGAGAGAGAGCTAGAGAGAGAGCTAGAGAGAGAGAGCTAGAGAGAGAGCTAGAGAGAGAGAGCTAGAGAGAGAGAGCTAGAGAGATAGAGAGCTAGAGAGAGCTAGAGAGAGAGAGAGAGAGCTAGAGAGAGAGAGAGCTAAAGAGAGGAGCTATAGAGAGAGAGAGCTAAAGAGAGGAGAGCTAGAGAGGGAGAGAGCGAGAGAGAGAGAGCTAGAGAGAGGAGTGAGGAGAGAGGAGAGAGCGAGAGAGAGAGAGAGGAGAGAGAGAGAGAGAGAAGAGAGAGAGAGCAAGAGAGAGAGAGCGAGAGAGCTAGAGAGAGAGAGAGTGAGAGAGAGAGAGAGCTAGAGAGGAGAGAGGAGGAGGAGGAGAGAGAGAGAGCGAGAAGGAGAGCTGAGAGGAGAGAGAGGACGCGAGGAGAGAGGAGCGAGAGCGAGAGAGCAGGAGGAGGAGAGAGAGAGAGAGAACAAGCGAGAGAGAGAGAGAGAGGAAGAGAGAGAGAGACGAGAGAAGAAGAGAGAGAAGCTTATAGAGAGAGAGGCTAGATCAGAGAGAGAGAGCGAGAGAGAGAGAGAGAGAGAGAATTTCAGTTAGTCTACAAATCATTACTACTTTATCATCATCATCATATTACTACTACTACTGCTTACTACTGCTGCTGCTGCTGCTGCTGCTGCTGCTGAGGCTACTTCTACTGCTGCTGCTACTACTACTTCTATCTACTACTACTGAGAGCTGCTGCTAGAGACTACTTCATCTACTCTGCTATCTACTACACTTAATCATATGCTGCTACTACTACTACTGCTATCTACTACTGCTACACTGCTGCTGCTGACAGCTAATACTATGCTGCTGCTACTACTACTTCTATCTACTACTACTGCTGCTGCTACTACTACTACTTCTGTCTACTACTGCTATCTACTACAGCTAATACTGCTGCTACTACTACTTCTATCTACTACTGCTATCTACTACAGCTAATACTGCTGCTACTACTACTACTTCTATCTACTACTGCTATCTACCTACTACCACTACTACTGTTGCTGCTACTACTACGACTACTGCTGCTGCTGCTGCTACTGCTGCTGCTGCTACTACTACTACTACTACTACTACTACTACTACTACTACTACTACTACTACTACTACTACTACTACTACTACTACTACTACTACTATTACTACTACTGTTATATAATTATCGGAAAATAAGTCTTCAATGTAATCTCATAACTTTGAATTGTTTGTTCTCCCCTGCACTACACACAGGTAGTAGACACTTGGAATGCAACTGTAGGTATTTCCCAGATGAGCCCTCATGACACCCCTGTCTGTCCCCCAGCTCCCGACCTTTCACATTTGACCCCTGATGAGATCAATGCAATCCAGGATGTGATCTCAAGGCAGGAGGAATTCGAGAAGCAGGAGGCCAACAGAATCAAGTAGGTGGGAGGGGTCCAGACCTGCGGTTGCCTTATGTCAGCCATTTTGCGGATGCTCATATATACTTCTTCTTCTTCTTCTTCTTCTTCTTCTTCTTCTTCTTCTTCTTCTTCTTCTTCTTCTTCTTCTTCTTCTTCTTCTTCTTCCTCTTCTTCTTCTTCGCTTTCACCGGCTTTAAACTCCGGCAGAAAGTTCTGGTTGTTCGTCCACTTATGGACTCTAGTCCTATTCTAAAAACTGAGTGTTGCCTGCACATCCCTTTCACAGGTCTGACTCATCTGCATGCAGACTGATGGTTCCTTGCTTTTCAGGCAGATGTACTCCGACTTCGAAGGAAGATCCGGTTTAGCCGACTCCTACGACATGATTTTGGGCAGGCAGTGGGTCTATTCTTGTTTTCCCCACAATGGGGCCCCGGAATCCACACGGGGATCGTTTATAATGATGAATGAGAACGTAGGACGTGTCCGCAAAGTGTTAACCACATAGCAAGTTTCGGGAGTTTTCCTCTTCTTCTTGTCGTAGTCAAGTTAAATGTAAAGGTACAAGTAAAGCCGGGAGATGGGAACCAGCGTCATTGCACACGGTTATAAACCAAAAATGCTTTACCACCAGTACGGACTGCTGATAAGAAACTGTCCGCATGTGCCGCCGTCCGCACGCAACTCCGTAGCTACAGCGACGCTCCTCGATTCACCCCAGAGTGTTAACTCTGGTACCCATTACCTAGAGGCTGGGTGAACCCAGGAAATCGCCCGTTTTCGAACACCGGTCGTGGGCTGCAGCTAATCGCAGCTGTATTTGAAAGCGAGTCTCCTATCGACTGCATTAACGTGATCCCAGCTTAAATGTATATTCACTTACTTAAAAAGAGAACTTGTATTCATAATTAAGACTTACCCATTTTATAAATATTTTTTTCTGAACATGAACTTCTTGAATGAATGAATGAATGAATGAAGGAATCTATCAATCAAACAAGAAAGGACATCATTACATTCGGGAACTCGTCTTTCAATGTACGGATTCTATGTCCGTTCTAATGCACTGTTCATTTCATCACAAAATGCCTTCGGCTTTATCGTTAAGTAGCTCACCACCCTGACTATCGGCAGCAGCCACTCTATCAACCTGCTCATTACCCAGCACACATGCAATTTCCCGGACATAAATCCATAACATGCTCCTTATCTGGGTCTCTTATCACGTGATGCTGGCCGCTCTGTTCGCAGGACGCCAGTTTAAAGTTCTGAATATAAGCTACCTAATAGAAACACAATGGAGCCGCCGTGGTGTAGTGGCTAGATGCACGCCTGTGGATCAGAAGGTCGTGGGTTCGGATGATGACGGTACTGAACGTTTTATTTTTAAATGACCTCACCTTTCAGGTAGGTCGACTCAGCCTTGAATGGGTACCAGGTGGAGTCCTGGGAAGTAAAGGCGGCCGGCGCAAAGCTGACCACATAACGCACCAAGTGCTGATTGGTCTATAAACTATAGCTATAGCGTTATTGAAATATGCGACTGAAGGCGTGAAAACGCTCCTTAACTTTTGTTTTTCAATAGAACTTCGCAAACATGTAGCGCCGTCCATGGCTTGAGCGTTGCGAGTCCGACTCGCAATTCCAACTTACCGCGATCGAAACCCACTGCTGGCTACGTGAATTTTTATCATGGTATGGGGCGTCACTGGTCGACCCAGCCTAAAATGGGTACCAGGATGTATGTCCTGGGGAAGTAAAGACGGCCGGTGTAATGCTGACCACATTACACCCCTAGTGCCGATTGGTCTGTAAAAAGATGGGTGCTCTTCCTATACGTCCGATGCGACTCAAGGCGAGAAAAGGGATCTTTCCTTTTTTTAAAATCTTTTCCCAAACATGCAACAATTGCTACTGTTGGTTTAGGAGGTCTTTGAAGAGGACATTCAGTTAACCTCGGTGCTATGTTACTGACTCACAGAATATGTGGAGAAAGGTGGCGACAAGCGTGCTGCGTGCAGAGTGGCAAGCATCGCTTTAAAGGTACCGGGTAGTTAGCGTCTTTTGCATATCTTCTCCAAGTCATGCTGGTGTGTTGGGAACGTAGTAGGCAGATAGAATAGCCGGTTCTGCATCACATGGTGATGTACTGACATAACTGATACATGACAAGCTATAGGTTGTGCGGGTCCTTTGGGAGCGTGTGAATAGTGGGGAGGCACGCATAGATCAATTCGGTCTAAGGAATTACCATGGGATCTGACCGACGCTTAACACTCAATGGAAAGGCGAGACTGATGTGCATACAGTTACTGGTACCATCGGAATTGGAACTCTTTGCATGGTGCTTAAGATAGGGACAAAGCGCTTGTGGGAGTGTCCCGAGTGCAATGATGTCGATACCTAATTCAACATTTAACCTTTGTATTATGTCATTTTGTCACAATTGACGTAATTGCGTATTGTGCATTCCTAAGCTTGCTCAGTCCTCTGATGCAGCAGCCCCTCCAAGGTACCCCTACTGTTTTCATAAGAAGTGGCTTATAGAGTTTCTGATCTTGACCTCCAAGACAGCATAGACGTGCTTCATCAGGTTTTACTCCCCAGTCACGTTATCGTGTTAGCGTCATAGTTGCACCATTAACCCCCATACTAGTCCGTACAGCCTTAAAACCTCTATTTCAATTCTATGGCAGGAAGCTAAGAGAAGAACTAGACAGTATTCAGCACCACCTACCTCACAAGTCGACATCTGGTAGTCAGGACAAGAAGGTTGTAGATCTGCCACTGTGTCGGGTTTGTCTGAAGTCACAGATTCGATGATGGAGTAGGCAGGGTATGTGACGACTGCCAGCAGCGGGTCTGTAATCAGTGTGGCGCTTTGTCTAAATCCAGGGGGAATACCAGAAAACATAAGGTGACTACTGTAGTGATTTACTTGTTCTGTCTTTGTCATGCCACAGTCTTGTTGTTGTTTTTGTTTTTCTTCTTCTTCTTCTTCTTCTTCTTCTTCTTCTTCTTCTTCTTCTTCTTCTTCTTCTTCTTCTTCTTCTTCTTCTTCTTCTTCTTCTTCTTCTTGTTCTTCTTGTTCTTCTTGTTCTTCTTGTTCTTCTTGTTCGTCTTGTTTCTTCTTGTTCTTCTTGTTCTTCTTCTTCTTCTTCTTCTTTCTTCTTCTTCTTCTTCTTCTGTCTTCTTCTTCTTCTTCTTCTTCTTTTTTCTTCTTCTTCTTCTTCTTCTTCTTCTTCTTCTTCTTCTTCTTCTTCTTCTTCTTCTTCTTCTTCTTCTTCTTCTTCTTCTTTCCTTCTTCTCTTCTTCTTCTTCTCTATCTTCTTCTTCTTCTTCTTTCTTCTCCTTCTTCTTCTTCTTCTTTTTTCTCTTCTTCTTTTTCTTTCTTCTTCTTTTTCTCTTCTTCTTCTTCTGTCTTCTTCTTCTTCTTCTTCTTCTTCTTCTTCTTCTTCTTCTTCTGCTCTTCTTCTTTCTTCTTCTTCTTCTTTCTGTCTTCTTCTTTCTTCTTCTTCTTCTTCTTCCTTCTTCTTCTTCTTTTCTTCTTTCTTCTTCTTCTTCTTCTTCTTCTTCTGTCTTCTTCTTCTTATTTCTTCTTCTTCTTCTTCTTCTTTTCTTCTTCTTCTTCTTCTACTTCTTCTTCTTTCTTCTTCTTCTTCTTCTTCTTCTTCTTCTTCTTCTTCTTCTTCTTTTTCTTCTGTCTTCTTCTTCATTCTTCTTCTCTTCTTCTTCTTCTTCTTCTTCTTTCTTCCTTCTCTCTTCTTCTTCTTCTTCTTCTTCTTCTAACTTCTTCTTCCTTTTCCTTTTCTTCTTGTTCTGTAAGAGAGGATAAAGACATTCAGGAGTGATATAGAATGGTTGTGAGGAACAGGTACAATTCAATAACAAAAATACAAACAGTAAACGATCAGTGGGAAATGCTCAAAGAGTCTTTCAATCAAACTAAGCAAAGAGATTTTGCCAGAAAAAAAAAAGACAAGTAGCTAAACAGAAATGGATGACCGAAAAAATTTTTAAGGTAATGGATGACTGAAAGCAGTGCATGAATGACAAAGAAGAATATGACAAGAAAAATAAAGAAATAAGGCATAAGTGTATGCATTCAAAAGAAGAGTGGCTAAATAAACAATGCAATAATTCAAAAAGTGTGAATACAGTTTACCTATGTTCATGATAAACAAATTAACGATCTGACTCGAAAAAAGATACGAGTAAACACAGGATGTCTGTAACTGAACGCAGGAGAGTTCTTAATGGAGGAAGATGATAAATTAACTAGATGGAATGAATACATAAGAGAATTATGTAATGAAAAGAGAGCAGAAATACCAGAGGAAAGAAATTTAGAAGGTCCGTCTATACCAAAGGAAGAAATTAGCGATGCTTTTAAACATATGCAGAAAGTAAAGTCAACTGTGCCAGATGAAATGTCAGTACAAGAATTAGAAGTATTGGGCGAATTTGGGGCAAAATATTAACTAAACTGATGAATGACATTTATAACACTTTGTACATTCCAAGTGATATGATGAAATCTGTATTTACTGCATTACCCAAAAGACCAGGAGCAATTGAGTGTGAAGAATTTCGTACAATCAACTTAATACATAATGTCACCAAATTACTACTTAGAATTTTAATAAGAAAAAAAATAAATAAAAAAAGAATGGAAATGAGGGAAGAGGAGTATGGATTTACGGAAGGTAAAGGGACAAGTAATGCAATATAATTATTACGAACACTGATAGAAAGATGAATGGACATACACAAAGACTTATATTTATGCTTTATAGATTAAACCGATTGAACAGCCCTAAAAGTCTATGGTTAAGCACCAGCAAGGAGATAAAAAATTAGAATTTTGAGAGCATGAATCTTCCCCGTGGCTACATACGGATGTGAGTCGTGAACTATCTCTCAGTCCTTAAGAAAGAGAATAGGGGCTTTTGAGCTGAAATGCTATAGAAAGATTCTCAGAATATCTTGGACAAAGAAATATTGACATCTTAAAATATCTTAACATCAAGGAAGATTGGCTAATAAACAGCATCCTTTCTCGAAAGCTGAAATATTTTGGTCATATCAAGCGCCACGACGGATTGGAAAACAATTATAGCAGAAGGCATGGTACCAGGAAGGAGGGGCAGAGGCCGACCGACACGAAGATGGGCACAGGATATAAGTGACTCCTTGAGTGTGAAAGTTCATGAGGCGGGAGAACTGGCGAGAGACCGAGTTTCTTACAGGCAGACTGTGATGAGAGCGACGTTCTGCAAAGGACCTGCTACATGATGATGATGATGAGATTATACCAAAGCAATTGACAAAGTTAAACATGAGGAGATAATAAAAAATGTTGGAACACATCAATGTAGACGGGAAAGATCTCAGAATAATTAAAAACATTTGCTGTAACCAAGTAGCAGCAATTAAAGTGGGGAAACGGATTAGGCAATTTTGAACAGATAAAGCAAGGAGTAAGACAAGGATGTGTCTTATCCCCAGACCTTTTCTCTCTATACAGAGAAATAATTTTGAGGGAAATTAAAAAGAATGCAGGAGTAAGAGTTGGAGGATAAAATATAAACAATTTGCGTTATGCAAATGTTTATTTACCAATCTTCACAGCGTGTATCTGTTTATCACATTTGCAGTGAAGCTTTCTTACAAAAATTATCAAACCTAGAGTTTTAATACTCTGATTGTATCGTCCGTTCATTGATCTATTAAACTTCTTAAAGTTAATAAACGCTTGAATGCGCATGGTTAGCATTGAACTGTAAAGGTGGCGAGACAGATGTTATGAAAGCGTGTAAATCACTTTTACATAACTGTTCTGATTCGCATACACTTGCAACAAAAAAAAAAAAAAAATCTGTCTAGAGGGCCCAACTGTGTGATTTCTTTACTTCCAATGTAGATATTTTTTTTGCCCCCCCCCCGCCCCCCCCCTTTTTTTTTTAAAGATCTCGTCAATCTAGCAAGGGAAAAAAGAAGAAGACGATAATGAAAAATAATCACTATAAAATGAAGCAGAAATGACAATAATACGATGCAAAAGAATAATAATAATAATTAACAATGAGAAGGCACCACATCGGCTGTACATACTTCTATAGACATTCAGGTAATTACAAAGAACTCAAGCTTTCTGCAAGATGGCGTCCAAGACACGACAAATACTTTAAACATTCCAAAATTTTAACCCCTACATTCTCACCCTCATCACTTTATTCAAGATTTAAGGTAAAATTGGCGGTATAGATATATTATATATATATATATAATGTGTTTTATGCTTTTAAATATGCTCCTTTTAATTCTCTTCACACTCTCCCTCTCTCCTCTCTCTCTCTCTCTCTCTCTCTCTCTCTCTCTCTCTCTCTCTCTCTCTCTCTCTCTCTCTCTCTCCTCTTTCCCTTATTCCCCTTTCTGCTGTCTTTCAAATCTGTCTGCAAGGAATCCAAGTTTCAACTAACCAACTGGCTGTTTCCCGACTTCCTCCTAACACTTGATGTCTATGTAAAAATATATATATTGTTAACGCACACACTTGCATCACAAATACTCACAAACGGCAACAAATGTATAGAATACTGAACAAAATACGCACACCGCAGACACCTGTAAATAAAATATGCAAAATACAGAAACCACGTAAATTTGTATACAGACCCACTTTTAACACTCAATAAAATTGATTTGAAACTTTAAAAAAAATAAAAAAAAAAAATAAAGACATTTTCTGGTACCCATTTTAGAATCGGTCGACCCGAGATCATAAACGTTTCGACTAGCAAGAAAATGTCGAACCATTCCGCTAACCGACCTCCTCTTGTGTTTTATTTGACATCTTAAAAATCACCCCAGTACCACAGAAAATAACTAAAGAAAAGAAATTTACACACACACACACACACACACACACACACACATACACACACTACACACACACACACACATATATATATTTATAAATAAAGTAAAGTAAAGATCCTTTCCACGCCTTTAGGCGTATAGGGCATATAAGGCTAGACCTATATTTTTATAGACCAACGGCACAAGATGGGTGATGTAGTCAGCATCACGCCGGCCGCCTCTACTTCCCGGGATTGCACCCGGTACCCACTCAAGGCTGGGTCGACCTGGGAGCCAAGGTCATTTCTGAAGAAAATTCCGTCTCCGCCAGGGAGCGACCCCACGACCTTCCGATCCGCGGCGCGCGTCTAGCCGCTCTGCCACGGCGACTCCCATTTGTATATATATATATATATTGATTATTGCTCTAAGCGTCCTTCAGTTTGTAAATAATGCAGACACAAACAATGTATTGCACAATGTGTTGCCTGCCATTTTTCGCTGTATCTCGTCAGATACAGTACAAAGTAAAGGACCCCTTTCCACGCATTCTGACGTATTGGGCATATAGGGCTAGACCTATATTTCTCAAGCCAATCGGTACTTGGTAGTGATGTGGTCCACATCTCGCCGACCGTCTTTACTTCTCAGGACATCACCTGGTACACACTCAAGGCTGGGTCGACCTGGGAGCTAAGGTCATTTTTGAAGAAAGTCCGGTTCCGTCAGGACCTTGGTCTTCCGTATCTGCAGAAGAGCGTCTAGCCGCTACACGGCGACTTCATGCCAGGTGTATTCATTTCACTGTCCTGTTGTTCCATTGTATGTCACATAGGGCTAGCTATCGATTTCTCCATTCGGTTCTATTCCGTGGGAGCACCTCGATAGCAATGATGGAACCCACTGACTGACTGACTTTCTACTCCACCAAGACATCACACAAGCGATAAACACCCGATGACACAATCTGACACCATGTGGGTGAGGATCACCGTGGAGAGGTCCCAGAAACCGCGTTCAGCCTTTAGGCCATTTTTTTGGCAAGGCAATATTGCGGCCCCTGGAAAGAGCCAGAGTAGGACTTCTAAAAAACGAGCAATGTCATCCTAAAAAGGACGGGAAGAATTGATACCCAATCCACTGGCTTCTCCGAACGCGTTCTTCAAGGTTGTTTCTTGAATGTTCTTGTTTCCCCTATCCAACTGTTTCACATTGCAGTACCTGCTTGCTGATTCTCTGTTCGTCTGTTCTCATAATACGTCACATAAGCGTCATGTTGACACTTGTGAGTGGCATTTCTCTCATTTCTTCACTATCTTGAATTTATCATATATTATACTCAGAATTTCCCTCGAGCATGTGTTTTCGAATGCATTTAACTGTCGTCCCATGTCTTAAGTGTTTCTCCAACGCTCCCCTACTTATATGAAAATAGAAGTAGCCTTAGAAATGTTTGAAGTTTTGAACTACGGATCAACATCATGACAAACCCATAAGTGCTCCGTTCTTCTTCTAACTCAAGTCTGAGTGCGAAGAAGCACAGCGCACAGGCTAGAACCCTGAAATACTTTGGGTAGATTTTTAACTCTGGCAGCGCCGTTAGGCTACCCTTTTCGATTTCCAACTGCCAAGGATTCATTACGTGCGCAACAATGCACACGGGCGTCCGGTCTTACTACCCAGATACCAGGGGGATTAGAAGTCCAAGTCCATATAAAAAAAAAGCCCAGCCCTAACCGGGGATTAAAGCCGGAACCTCTAGCACTCGATGCAGACACCATGCCTTGAGACCACGCAGCCCCTAACCTTAGAAAGGAAAATACCTAACTTAGTTCTAATGCTAAATAATTTAGAGTTCCATATTTTGTTCAAGTTTTAAAAAACTGCTGACTCCTATAATTTCTGTCCATGATGTTTCTTTTTATTGAACTTTCAAGATTAGGGCTGTACCGAATTGTGATTTGCACTATTCGGCCGAATACGAATACGAATAGTGTATCATCATCATTAGGTGCCTTGCCGACTGGGTGGGCCACAATCTGCGATCTCCTGCAGCATATATTAGTTCACGTGCTGACACAACTTCTATACATGCAACAAGACTCAAGATTCTTCTCTCGTTGTATTCCTCTATCCCTCCTTCCACAGATCTTTCCAGTGGTCACCACATGTTCCATTTTCCTTCTTCTCATAACATGACCGAAAATTGAAGACTGTCTCCTTCTGATGTCTGGGATTAGTTTTCTTCAGGCTCCCGCCTCTTTTCAAAACCATCGTTCACTCGGCCGTTCGTTCGATGTAATTTAAACACAACTTTATATTCTCGTTAGCAATATCTTCAAATTTTATTTGTGCGAAGACACCCTGATGAAAAAACGACAAAATGGCATAATCTCTCTCTCTCTCTCTCATCTCTGTCAACTCGTCTCTCTCTATCTCTCTGTCTCACACACACACACACACACACACACACTCACAACACACACACACCCACCACACAAGCAACAAAAAAAACGCATTCCTTTAATATAGTTCTTACTTGACGAGGCTAACACTTACTATTGCACAGACCGAATTTTTCTACTAAAAATTCAGTCAAATGTATCACAATTAAAGCCGACTATGCTTGTTTTCGCGACGCGCACCCCTATCATAGATACGCACACCAGTTTGAGAACCTGTGCTGTAATTCCTCGGTCGAGTCCCAGGCATGAGACCTTGCCAGCTTGGCCTTTACCACCAACAGGTTGGCATTTTTTCACGCTACGACAGACTTAGGTACTGCAGCAGCTATTGTTTAATGACGAGAGTTGTGTTCAGTCCATCGCAGTGTATCAGAAATGGTGTGAGGTAACCACTATTCGGTATTCGGTTCGGCCCGACCGCGAACTATTCGCCGAATACGAATAGGTTATCGACAGTCCACTATTCGGTCCCAAGCGATACGAAGCGAATATTCGTAATTAAGATTGCTCACCTGATAGTAGAATTGAGTTGTTACTTTAATTTTTTTTTGTCTCTGTGTTACATCCCCTTGATCAAGTGACATTATTAAGCTAATCTAGCATATCATTGAACCTCAAAACATATATATATATAATATATATATAGATATATATAATATATATATATATATATATATATAATACTTATATACTCGATTTTTCACTGAAATATATGTCCAACATGGCGGTGAACTTTCTACTTCCATATCTCCACTGAAAATTCAAAATTAGCCAAGTGATTACCATATTTTTTCACAAAATTTATCACATGTTCATTTTGTTTACACAAAGCACAGGACGTTCAGTTTTATTGTCATGGCTTCAGCCAGTTTAGGCAACCGCCTATTCAGTGTGCAATTCAAGGGAAAGGATTCATTTGTGTGCGCTTCCCTTTATGTTGATGTATCTCTGTTGTAAAGCTGCCGTGGTCTAGCGGCTAGACGCTCGGTTGCGGATCGGAAAGTCGTGGGTTCGGTTCCTGACGAGGGACGGATTTTTTTCCCTTATAAAAATGACCTTATCTCGTAATTCTACCCAACCTTGAGTAGATGCCAGGTTCAGTCCTGCAAAGTAAAGGCGGTCTACGGTCTACATCACCCACCAAGTGCCGATTGGTCTATAAAAATAAAAGTCTAGCCCTATATTCCCAATACCCCTAAAGACGTGGAAAAGGGACCTTTACTTTTGGGTAACAAAGTACAAGGTGGAAGAGCTGATGAGAGCGCGACTGTCTTCCATGCAGACTGTGATTAAAGCGACGTTCTGCAAAGGACCTGCTATATGATGATGATTATTGCTTGTGATTGCATTATGCACATGGTTTTGAATTAACCAGTTACGTTTTCCTACTAGGGTGATGGAAAATGGTGTTGCAAGTTGTGTACAACAAGGCGAGAGATTCTTTGTCGAACAGGGGGCTGGTACCATGGCACTCCTGCAGAACCTACCGGCGATCTCAAGAAAAAACTCTCCGGGGTGTCCAGTCGGGATGGGGAGGCAGAGGTAGGAATTTATCATCAACTTTGTCATCGTCATCATAACAACCACCATCATCATCCTAATTATCACCATTCTTCTTCTGCTGCCTTTCTAGCCCCCAGTGGAGCATAGGCCCTCAACCAATTCACGCCAAGCCGTTCTTTCCTTCGCTATCGCATGCAACTCTCCCCATGTCCTCCTCATCTATTTTACTTTACTCTCTAGCTCCGTTCTCCATATGTTTTTTAGTCTTCATATATTTCTATGCCCTGGTGGGTTTCAGTGCAAAGACATTATATTTATATAGTTCTTATGTTTTCTCTATGTATGTCCTTTCCACCGCCAGCGTCTTTTCTTCAGTTCTTTGTCTACTGGAACTTGTTTAGTTCTCTCAAAATTACTAATTCTACCATATCATTTAATTCTCTCTGTTCTGCTCAGGCACCAGTTAGTGAATTAATGTCGTGTAATTATCATCTTTCTTTCTCTTCTTCTGCCTTTCTATCCCACAATGGAGCATAGGCCCTCAACCAACTCACGCCAAGTCTTTCTATCCTGGAGCTCTCCCCATGTCCTCCCAATCTTTCTAACGAAATTATCATCTTTACCATTGTTATAAAAATAACCATCATGATTGTCTCAAAGGCAACCATCAGTCCTTGAATGTTGAATTAGGAATCGACATCACATCACTTGGGAGGCTGCCATTAGTGCTCAGTCCCCATCTTCGACAGCAAGCGAAAAGTTCCCATTTCGATTGTACCAGTAACCGTATGATGGTATATCCGTCTAATCTTTCCTCTGAGTGTTGAGCGTCGGTCAGATCCCCTGGTAACTCCTTACAGCGTCATTTTCCTTAGACCGTAACGATCAATCTGCGCCTCCAGACTGTTTACTCGCTCCCAAAGGGCCCTCACAATATCTAACTTGTCATACATCAGTTCACCACCAAGTGTTGTAGAGCTAGCCAATCTATCTGCCTGCTCATTTCCCAACACACAGGCATTACCTGGATAAAATTTCCGAAGGATGCTAACTACCCGGGACCTCTGAAGTGATGCTTGCCACTCTGCACAAAGCACGCCTGTTTTCACCTTTTTTCAAAAAGCTTTGTGAGTCAGTTACAAACATCAGTCTCTGAAGACCACGGAGTTGTGCCGCTAGTTTTGGGAACAGCATCTGCTGTGAGTGTAAACTCTAATGTGGGAATGGCAGTCTGTCACACAGACTGCATAAAAATGTTGATTCTGCATTACACTGGGGCTGGTTTTCTCTTAGACTCCCGAACTCTAAAGCTTGCTGCAGCTGACTTCCTGCAAAGTGTGACAGTCAGTTCTTCAGTGTCAGCGGATCCCTCCCAATCGTCTGTGTCAATGTTAGAATGTTTCAGGTGGCATACGCAGATTTCCTTATAGCGTAGTCTTTGTTTTCTTGCAGATCTTTTCCCTGGTACCAGTTCACCTTAAAGGAGATCATTTGGAATGAGACTGTTCGTTATGTAGGAGACATGTCCAAACCAGCGCCGGTGTCTTTGCTTGAGTAAAACCTACTTAGTTGGCATTCTTGCACTTTTGAGTACACATTCTCTGGTGAAACGTCTCACCATGATACACTAAATAAGACTTCCTGACACACAGCGCATATGGAAAGTATTCAGTCTTTTTTCTAGAAAAAGCACATATAGTCCAGGTTTCACTGCCCCAGAGAAGCCGGTTGAGGACGCAAACTTCATAAGCTTCAACCTTGGTCCTATCCGTTAGCCTTTTTTTCAACCACATCCTCGTTGTGAGTTTGGAAGGCTTTGCAAAAGCCTTTCATATTCCCCAATCTAGTTCTGCATCTAGGGAAAGATCCCCTGCGAATCGAGAGTCTAGGTACTGAACCTCATGTACAACCAACAGCTCATGGTCGTAAACGTTAATGATCGGTGGATTTACCACAATAATACCCATAACTTGCGTTTTATTTTAGATCAATGATTGGTCGACATTCTTTGCGGGCATTTGCAAAGCGATTCATAAGAATCTACAGATCATTTACGATGTGTGCTGTCATTGCAACACATAGAAATCCCCTGAGTCATCTGGTCTGCCCCTTTGCCCTTGCACGAAACCTGGTCAGAATGAGAAGAATGCCACTTGACCTCGTGTGGAGATATATCCCTTGAGTGGCTGTCCCAAAATCAAGCGGAAGCCATGCAGTGAAAAAGATAGCAAACAGTGTGGGAGCTAGAACGCAGCCTTGCTGTACTTGGTTACGAGTTAGTGTGTTTTGTGTTATCTGCTATTCTCTGTATATGTTCAAACCATTGAAGTCTTTTAACCCTCATAGATCATTTCTCGAATCCTCGATGAACTATACCTATTTGGATGACATGCTTTGCTTCGTGGATGGCTTTGTTGTTGTTGTTTTGTTAGATTAGGAAGAATTTGAAAGCAACAGAGATGTGGCTTTGAGACGAATGTTACGAATACCTTGGACGGCTAGAGTAACTAACAACGATTGTTTGAAAGAAGCTAATGAAAGTAGATCTCTATATGCAACAATAAGAAAGAGACAAACACTGTTCTTTGGCCACATAACGAGAAGACAGACATTGGAGAACATCATGACAACTGGAGAGATCAGTGAAAAATAGTAGCAGAGGCAGACCAAGAGAGATGATGCTGGATGGGTTAAAACGATGGCATGGAGGGATATCATCAAGAGAGCTGTTCCAGGCAACCAGGGACGTGATCTATGGAAACGCATGAGCGCCAACGCCAGTTGGCATGGCTCATGGTGATGGTTAGGTTTTTTTTTTTAAACCATAATAAGATCTGGCCCGTTAGTAAACTGTCAGACTGTGTTCAGACCTCGTTTGTAATGCTCAAGCCACAGACGCCTAACACACGTTTCTTTGCACAAATAAAAGTACACAACCTATGTCCTCGCCTTCAGGCACTTTGGGCAGATAGTAAGTTAAAAAAAAGTGAAGGTCCCTTTACCCACACCTTTAGGCATATAGGGCATCTAGGGCTAGACCTGTATTTTTATAGACCAATAGGCACAAGATGGGTGATGTGGTCAGCATCACGCCGTCTGTCTTTACTTTCCGGGACTGCACCCGGTACCCACTCAACCTAGAACCCATGACCTTCCGATCCACACGCGAGCGTTGGGCATATGGTGCTAGATGTATATTTTATAGACCAATATTTAATAGACCAATCGCCTGTCAGCGGGTGATGTGTACAGCGTCACACCCACCTCCTTTACTTCCCAGAACTCTGTCTGGCATCCATTTAAGGCTGCGTGGACTTGGAACGAAGATCATTTGTGAAGAAAATCCGGCACCTTTTGAACCACGACTTTGACGATCCGCAAGTTAGCGTCTAGTCGTTACTCAACGAAGGTTCTCACTGAATAAGTTAACTATTTGATAAATTTATTGCCAGGTATATTTCCCTGTATCTCATCAGGTGTGTTTTTAAAGAGCTACATCAACATAAAATAAAGCACAAAACTGAATAAATTCAACTGAAATGCGAATAGTTTCTTCCAATGTATTGCCAGGCGTATTTCGCTGTATCTAATCAGGTGCATTACTGCAAAGCTACATCAACATAAAATAAAGCATCTGCAGTAACGCACCTGATGAGATACAGCAAAATATGCCTGGCATATAAATTCAACATAAACTCAACTGCTTTATTCAGTGTTGTGCTTTATTTTATATTGATGTAACTCTGTAGTAGCGCAAATGATAAGATACAGCGAAATAAGCAGGCAATAAATTGTAAGAAACGATTCGCATTTCAGTTGAATTGATTCAGTTTTGTGCTCTATTTCATAAATGTTCAACAGCTTCACAGAGAAAGAGCAAACAGAGACAGACAACGATTCGCTTCGGGCAACAGGACGGACCCCGAGCAGATCCCCTTACCCAGTGGCTGTCCCAACCAAAGAACCACCTTGCTAAAGAAGCAAACACGCCGCTTATCCCTACTTTCCGACGTGGGTCTAGTAGGCAAAAACGCTGATGACAAAACCGACGAGGATGAAGACAAAGATA
Source organism: Candidula unifasciata (assembly GCA_905116865.2). Lineage (NCBI taxonomy): Eukaryota > Metazoa > Mollusca > Gastropoda > Stylommatophora > Geomitridae > Candidula > Candidula unifasciata. The sequence goes on from CAJHNH020008466.1 coordinate 363,926, forward strand.
GTTTGAAGAAAATTCTGCTGGAGCGGCAACTGTCACGACGAAGACGGCAAGAGAAGAAGCAGAGGCAAAAATTGAAACCTGGTGAGTTAACCAGTTGTTTTTCCTCCTTCTGTTGTGGTTTACAGCTAAACTGCGATGTATACGCCTTTCTGAACAACACATACACAAACTTTTGATTAGTCGCCTTTATCGGTATGCTTGTTTAGAAGCAGAGTATCTCCTCCCCCCCCTCCCCCCACCCCACTTCCCTCACCCAACACCAATACGGACCTACGTCTTGAGCCTGGAGATATTACAGTCACATAGCCAGTGCTGTCGGCACAACAGAAAACAAAAATTCACTACCAGCGGCGTCCGTGGCTAAGGCGTTGCGAGTCCGACTCGTAAGCCAGCATACCGCGATCGAAACCTGCGTGGGCTGCGTGGATTTTTATCGTGGTATGGGACGTCGCAGGTCGACCCAGCCTAAAGTGGGTACCAGGATGGGCTGTCCTGGGAAAGTAAAGACGGCCGGCGTAATGCTGACCACATTACCCACAGAGTGCTGATGGTCTGTAAAAATATGGGACGCTCTGCCCATAAGCCCGATGCGCCGAAAGGCGTGAAAAGGGAACTTTACTTTACTTTACTGGGAATTAGCTTTTTCTTTGCGTTCCCTGCTGTATAAACTCGACGTTAAGTCCTGGTTTCTTGTCCGTTTCGGACTTTTTTTTTTTTTTTTTTTTTACATGTTTGGCTTATTTGTTATATGATTGTTAGAGAGGCAGTCGGTTTTTTCTCTGTTCTCCAAAATGGAGCCCCAGAATCCACAAGAGGAACCGAGAATTTGAAGCTCATCAATCAGTAAGGACTTTGAAGGATGTCGCATCTCGTCACGGGCTCATCACTCGCTCCCTGACTGCTCAAGCAGGCTGCTCGCCTCGCAAGCTCTCATAAGGCACCATTTGACAGCCATGTTATCGATAAGATTTAGCCTTGTATATTGTTGGGCGCACCCTTGGAGTTCTTTTAGGAGCTCTTAAACTAGTATCCTGCCACCCTTCAGAGACCAAGCTATTACTAGCTACTTGAACATACAGAGAGACACGACCCCTATTCAAGTCGAGATTTACAGCCAGCGTTTGTCATCACCTTTTCATCATGCCACGGGAAAGAAGACCAAGAGAAAAGGATGCCGGACAGAAGAGGCAACTCACCAGCCGCGCTATCCGGTCTGCGTCAGCCTCCAAAGAGAGGAAAGCAGCCGCCACACAAGCAAAGAAGGACGAAGCCGCCGGCCACTGTCGAGGTCTCTAAGTGACGTATCAGCATCACCTTAGCCAGCCTCAGCGACGCCAGAGCCTACTCGAGAAACAGCCTATCCAAAGCCATCAATCTCACCCGCGAGACAGCGAACCAGCAGCCGAAAGTATTCAGCCACTGTTTTCCTCCGGTAGAACCAGCTTATGCCAAGCAGCACACACTGCCATAACCACACCGATGCTGAAGAATCCACTAGAAACTTTACTCGGCAAGAGGGCAGTTGCAAGAATCAAGAAAACAAGAGACGGCATGATCGCCGCATTCAACAGAACCAACCGAACGTCGAACCTGATCGGGAAAATCAAAACGAACGTACTGCAACTTCCGAATGAAATCACCGTGATAGCCACCATGTTCCAGATCTTCAGGTGCTGGAATGTGCGGAGCGTCAACCTCCACCTGAGTCACCAGGAGATCCTCGAGTAGCTACACACACATACATTTATGGATCTACACGCACACACATATTCCATACATACACACCTATACATACATCCATGCATACACACATATACATACATCCATGCATACACACATATACAAGAGAGAAAGAGAGAGTACGGGGGGGGGGGGAGAGACGAAGAGAGAGAGAGAGAGAGAGAGATGATGTACGCTAACAATATACATAGTAAGTAAGAATTAGGCCAGACTCAAATGACGTATGGGACTGTTATTCCAAAGACCCACCCTATTAGATATAAAGGATTATAATAAACCTTCACATTATCTTCTGACAGGGATCCGAACTAAACATGTCTGTGTTTATAACCCACGCAGTAGAAGATGGCAGCAGTACATAAAACATAAGTTCTTCTTCTTCTTTGCGTTTACCAGCTGTAAACTCTTGTGGAAAGTTCTGGTTGTTCGTCCACATCTGGACAGCAGTCCTGTTCCAGAATCTGAGTGTTGCGTGTGCATCCATTTGACAGATTTGACGCATATGTGTGTAGACTGTTGGTTCCTTGCCTCTCAGGCAGATGCACTCCGACTTTGAAGGAAGCTCCTAATAAGTCGACTCTTACGACATGCTTTTGGGTAAGCAGTGGGTCTATTCTTGTTTTCCCTATAATAGGGTCCCGGAACCCACACGGGGGATAAACATAGTTAAAAAGAAGCCTTTAGTATACAAAGGGAGCCACCTTGATGTAGCGACTAGGTGCTCGCAGCTGCAGTCATTTGTTTTAAAATTTACCTTCTCTCCCAGCCTTGAGTGGGTACCAGGCATAGACTTAAGAAGTAAAGGCGGCTGGTATGATACCTATCACATCATTCACCGACAGGATGAC
>CAJHNH020008467.1:0-16650 GCA_905116865.2 Candidula unifasciata
CGGCGGTGGGGTTGTCTACACCGAACATCCCAATATGCTCATACGAATTGAAAAACTTAGGTAAATGTTTTTGCGTTCATACCAAGCATGTAAATATAGTCGTTAAAGGCAACCCAAGGCCCCCATTATCACTACGCAATCTTTTCTAAAGCTGAGTGCTAGCAGACCTCTCTTCTATGGTGTTTTTGCGACCGAGATTAAAGCTAAGACTAAGTACTGCATGAAAGCGTGGTGCGAGCTGGACACCAGACCTACGACATCATCGTAAAACCTCCAGGGGGGGCGTCGACGATTTATCTCGAGCTATTTCTAGGCCCGGGCTGCTCAAGCAGACCCTCTCCCTGTCCTTCCCGGTGTCCTCCATCAAATGGGATGCATCAACACCAGTGTTGCCACTTTTCTTTGACAAAAAATATCCAAAACGGTGTCAAAAAATATCTAAAAAGATCTAAATCTGCGTGGAAAAGATCTAGAAAAAATAACATCAAAATTGAAAAGGTCAAAAATTACATAGCTTTGTTATGACTTACTCTACATAATCATGTCCTCACCTTCACTGATGTCTGCCTCACAAGATTCACAGGATAAAACTTAGCTGGGATAATGAAGTTTGAAGCTTCAGATCCAAAATGACCCTGGTATGCTTTAGCTGTTCAAATTTCTGTATAAGTGGAAAACAGTAGCTTATTTCTCTAGGTCTCATCAGGCCGAATTTTAATGGCACGATAGCATTTAAGAGGTCAAATTTCATCCTGTTTTTTTAGGTTAGATTTGATATAATTCCTAGCACTGAAAAACGCTTTCTACGTCAGCAGTGAGTGGGGTAGTATCATGGCAGGACGTGGGCACTTTTAAAGAGCTTACAGAATGGGACTGTTTGATGAGGCATCTTTTTAAATTGTCTCTCTTCACTCCAAAACGCTTTAGTTTCTGTTTTGTTTGTCCATTCAGCTAACTTTATTTTTGTTAACTGATATTCTGCTTCCGCGACACTATTTCAGTAGCCCCTAAAAATGTTCATAACTTTACAATATTTAGGTATGTCCTTTATTGGGCTGAAGTATGTTGCTCACAGAAAAAAGTGAAATATTTTTCAAAACATCTAGATTTTCAGGAAGTCTCTGCTTCAACTGACTTCAATAATTAGATAAGGAAATCTTGACAGCGTTTTCTCAAGTTGTTCTCTTCATTCTCTGTTAACAGTCCTTTTGTTTTTAAATCATCATCAATTTTTGATTCGATTTAGTATCCAAGGTGTGGCTTATGATGCCAAATAGCTCTCTAAAGTGCAAGTGAGCAAATCAGCTTTAGAAGTTGTCAACACCAGTCTTTTACCGAGTGAAATAGCAAGGCGAGATCCATCAAGCAATTTAACTTTATCAAACAAGTTTTAGACTCGAACAGTTTATTAACTTTTTCGCACTTCTATTAGAATAGGTTATAAAAAGAGAATGAATGACAAATTTTTTTTATTACTGTACATTCCATATAGTATTAGTTTCAGCTGTGTAGCACTTTTCACTTTGTCTTGTATTTCAAAGTGTGTCTTCAACTTCAGCCATTGCTTCATATATTCTTTCAACAGCTGGTTAAATTGATAAACCATCTAGTTTTGCAAATCTTCTGACAGAATTTTCGGCGGTGTGGGAACCATCATTCAAGGCTGTATATAATGTATTGGTATTGCTGTTTGTCTGACAAAATGATTATGAAAAAAAACCAGTAAAGTGTTTCAGCAATAAGGTATTTCCCAAATTCCTTGGTAAATATTTAGATGAAGCATGTGATAATGCTAGCTGCAATGAATGACGCATACATTTTATAAGTATTAACGATGGGTTTAGCTTCCTTTAACTTGGCATAAACGCCATTGTTTATACCAACCATCACTGAGGCATTATCATCCCCGTACCAATTACAGCCCAATTCTTCAAGCCTAACTGTTTGCTGATTAAAAGGTCCTTCAGTTCCTAAACTATACTTTCTACATCACACTTTTCAAATTGAACTAGTCCAAGATTTTTTACAAATCGATCAAAATGTCACAGTTTGAAATTGCGCAGTGACAAATTTAAAAAAACATTGCGACTGATACTTCAACTTTTGATGATTCATTTATCAGTATAGTTCTGAAAACAGATAGTCAGCGGTGTAATATCTTTAAATGAAACTGCAGTTTTATGTTTTTTAGTCTCTGCATGACTCTTTTGGAGTTTTGTATTTTTCGCTTTAATTTCACACTTGCAGTACTTACAACAAGCTTTGGTCATCAGGATCCCCAATTTTTAATTTTTGTCATCATGCAAACCACTCTTTCCAAATTTTTGCTCATACTTTACTTTTGGCATGTTGAAAGATTTTTTCAAAATGAAAGCCACACAAGAAGGTGAGCAAAATTATTTTTTTAAAAATCACATGAAAAAGAAACACAGAGTCAGCATCACAGCTATACTTCACAACACAGTGAGGATTACGGTTGAAAACAAAGTCGTTGATTTACGCGCGTTTTTTCGATTAATCAGCACGGGGTTGTCAGGATAATTGTGTGTTGACCCCATGAGAGTTCAAAGTTTTAATGGCAGTGGCCACGTACGTGCCAGGCCAAAACAAAAATGTAAAATATATTTTGACCTAAAAGATAAATATTTTTACTCAGGATCTAAACGCAATGAAGAGGAGATCTAAATTTGCCCGGTCAATGAATACCGCATTGATCAATTAATCTCACAGTTGAATAAATGAATCATAAAAATAAACATTGTCGTCCCGACATGAATAAGTTGTACCCAAGTGTTCCCTACTCCGTAGTTAATGATCAACAGTGTCGGCTGACACTGCAAACGTTTTGCAGCGTGTCCCCACTTCAAACTGTCTGCGTGTTGCCAGCCAGCTCGCGGGACTGGAGATACCAGTTCTAAAAATAGCCCAGCGCCCCACGGAACGTGATATAACAATTAATTTTCACATATTACTCGGTGCGTTTCGTGGCCGAGTGGCAAAAACCGCTTATTTCATCGACCATGCTGTGATCACAGTGGTTGGCTAGCTATAAAACCCGGGTTTTACCATTGTGAATCATAGGTGGTAAGATGAGGAGCGAATGCCTCACCCTCCGGGGTGTCTATCGTCTCGTTTCGTTGGTAGGCACCCCAATGGGGGGTCGAGGCCTGCTCTCTATGCCAGCGGTGAGCCACACCAGGGCTCTCGGAGTATGATATCGAGTTGCTAGCCGTAAAAACCCAAGGTTGTCGGTATCATACAAAGAGAGGTCTGGAAACCGGAGCACGAGATGTACCTTTTGCAGATTTTTTTTTTTCCCACGGCACCCAGGAATGCGCTCGTCTGATCCGGTCAATGAATACCCTAAGTTGAAGAAATGAATCATAACATAAAAATTGTCGTCCCGACATGAATAAGTTGTACCCAAGTGTTCCCGGCGGAGCCGTAGTAAATGATCAACAGTTTCGGTTGACAAGGATCGGTGAGTTGGATGCTTTCCTGGCAAAAGAAATTGAGGACAGGCAGAAGCTTTATAAAAAATATAAGCGCGCCGGTAATATCATCTATGAGGTGAGCAATGGGGTGGGTCTTACAGGGCTAGGGTTGGAGGCTGCCGGGGTGTCTCTATTTGCGACAGGAATCGGAGTAATCCCAGGCTTTGTATTGGCCGGGCTCGGTATGGGCGCTTTTGGTATAGACATGGTCTGTGGGAGGCTGAGCCGTAAGTGCGCAGCTAAGGCCGAGAAGCATGCCGCAATTATACAGATTGCTAGAACAAAAATGAATTCGACTCATCAACTCGTTTCAAAGGCTTTGATCGATGGCAACATCTCTGACGACGAATTTCGCCTTATTTCAGACGAGGTGGATCGGTACCAGGCTATGAAGGAAGAGGTTCGGGTTAAGGCTCGCGCTGCGGATGATACCGTTTTGAAAAAACAGAACGAGTGGAAAGAGCGCGGTCGAGAAGAGGCTCGCGCCGAGTTTGCCAAGCTCATGGCTACTTTAAATGTGCCGCAAAAATAAGTTGTTTATGTTGTACCATCGCTGCACCTCAAGACTCCCCACCTCCATATAATATTGCCCCACAGCCGTATCCCGTAAACCAGTATACTATACCGACTGCCCCACAATGGCCATAAAACCCTCACTATATATCACAAGAAACAGGTTAACACATGAACATCATAGAACTAACAAACAACTAACATACACACACAACATATGAAGAATATATTAGCTCAGTTTATTCCTATTTGACGGAGGTTTTCTCTCTGAGATCAGCTAAGTTTTTAAATAGATTAGGCATGTCGCGAGAAGTATTAAGACCGAATTCCGTAGGCCAAAAGCCTTCTACGTGTAACCAATTTGCCATACGAATATCCTGTGCAAGCTTAGGGCTCTTTAGCGCCTCCTCGACCGTTGTGTTGATATGATACTCGAGAGTACGACCTTCTGGACCTTTGTATATTAGATGATCTCCCTTGGCTTCCCAAAGCTTATACGACCGTCCTTCTGCCTCGGCTGTAACCTTGCGAACGAAACTTTCCCGGTCTTTAGAGAATTCATAACCGGCTTGTTCCGGGAGATAGTGCGGCACCTTTGGGAGTGCGTCGATAAAGATGAATCGCCTAAAGACCTTGTAGTCTTTATCAGACAGCGGTTGCATGTCCCAGCCTGCCCCAAAGTAGACAAGGGATAGGTTAGTTTGCCTATTGAGTAGTTCTTGCAATACTCTCTTAAACTGACTGCGAGCCTTTCTTTCAATGGAGATACACTCCAGAGTCGCGTCTCTTTGACCACATCCAACACACAGCTGCACCTTTGACTGCGTCCCAATACCGCACTTGCGGCAGGGCTTCGGCTCAACAGCCCCCCGTCGGAGTTGGGCCCGATGCTGCCTGCAGTGTTCGAACACACATTCCCTACTGCAGAGAGTTGATTCTCCTATCCATAACCACCTACAATGATTGAAGGCACGCTGCCTCCCCGCTGGGGCCCCTTCTCTGAGAATCTTCGGATTTATGAATGGCATGTGGCAGGTCTGTATATTCTACACCGCATACTTCTTTAACTTAAAATTAATTATTGCCATTCCCGGCACAGGCTCACGATGCTCTCATAGACATAGCCTCGTTTATCATCTACGCGCCCCATTCCCGGCACAGTCGCACGATGTTCTCATGACCTTTGTCCTCAGCTTCAACGATAGCCCTGTCGAAATCATCTGCGCCCCAACCCCAGCACAGTCGCACGATGGCTTCGTGGCCTCCTTTTGCAGCCAAACCCATAGCCCAATTCACATCGGAAGCGCCCCACTCGTCGTGGCACAATCGCACGATGGCTTCGTGGCCTCCTGCTGCGGCTGCCCTCATAGCCTCATCCACATCGGAAGCGCCCCACTCGTCGTGGCACAACCGTACGATGGATTCGTGGCCTCCACCCGCAGCTTCAACCAAAGCCCTGTTTAAATCATCTGCGCCCCATTCGCGACACAGTCGCACGATGGCTTCATGGCCTCCTTGCGCAGCTTCAACCAAAGCCCTGTTTAAATCAGAAGCGCCCCACTCGCGGCACAACCGCACGATCGCTTCATGGCCTCCACCCGCAGCTCTAACCAAAGCCCTGTTTAAATCAGAAGCGCCCCACTCGCGGCACAACCGCACGATCGCTTCATGGCCTCCACCCGCAGCTCTAACCAAAGCACTATCCACACCGGAAGCACCCCACTCGTCGTGGCACAATCGCACAATGGATTCATGGCCTCCTTTCGCAGCCGAGACTATAGCCCAATTCACATCGGAAGCGCCCCACTCGTCGTGGCACAATCGCACGATGGCTTCGTGGCCTCCTTCCGCAGCCAAACCCATAGCCCAATTCACATCGGAAGCGCCCCATTCGCGACACAGTCGCATGATGTTCTCATGGCCTCCACCCGCAGCTTTATACATGGCCCAGTTTAAATCATCTGCACCCCATTCGTGACACAGTCGCACGATGCTCTCATGACCTTGGACGGCAGCTGCACACATAGCCTCGTTGAAATCATCTGCGCCCCATTCACGGAATAGAAACATAAGCCCAATGTAGCCTTGGAGAGCCGCCTCACATAAGGCCTCATTAGGCATCATTCTCGTATTTCCCACCATAATATGACCTTCCTTGATATGGATAGGACCTAGGCTAGGCCACCACAATCCTAGTATGGACAGCTGGTGTTGCCGCAAGTAAGGTGGGTATTCAGCGACGTGCGCTGCCTGCTGCCGTGCCAGAGATTGCAACGTGCGGGCACATCCTTTATGCTCCATCGGGCTGTATATTCTACGCTGCATATTTCTCTAACTTAAAATTAATAATGCCATTCGCAATCTCATGGGGATCCTAATGCGCGGCCACCCGGGGTGCGCACGGATGGGTAGCCACCTGACAAATATTGAAGGCCCTAAGATTCGCTGGGTCGAACGAGCCATTGTCCGGCAACGGGTCGCCGAAGGGTCGTAGGGATAGCCTGCTGCTTAACAAATCAATCTTTGCGATGTTTCCTTCCAAATTAGATCGATAATTCCAGCGTGGCTGGGATTATTAATCTGCTACTGGTCGTGGCAATTCCAGTGGGTTACTCGAGTAATCTGATAGATGTCCGTCGTTTATTAGAAATGTAAATCAAAACCAGTTGCCAAGAGAACAGTTTGATGCGGCCTTAAATGGGTAAGTAAAATAAAGGTCCCTTTGCCACGCCTTTAAGTGTATTGGGAATGTAGGGCTAGACCTATATTTTTATAGACAAATCTGCACCTATTACCCACTCAAGACTGGGTCGACCTGACAGTAAAAATAAAGTCCAGATCTGTTGTGACGCGAACTCATGACCTTCCGATCCGCAGGCGGGCGTCTAGCCGCCAACGCCACGGCGACTCCGACTCAAAAAATTGTTAGCCTAATTATCACAACTGTTCAGTCTGGTAGGTTTAAATAACTGCACCATACAGTAAGTATGTTCCGATGTTTCGGGGGAAAGGGGGGGGGGGGGGGTGGGGGGAGGGGGTTATTGAACTTTTTTCTCTCTCTTCTTGCCATAGGACAGTTTTTTCGAATCTATGTCAGTTTAGAAAACGTGAACGCAAATGTGCATGTTTGTGCATTATATAACTGTTTGAATGACAGTATACAAACACACACACACACACACCACACACACACACATATATATATATATATGTGTGTGTATGTATCCCCGCATAATGTTTGTATGCGTGACGTGTATGTGTGTGATGTGTATGTGTATGTGCGCGTGTTATATAAATATGTATGTGTACGCATGTTTGTGTGTATGAGTGTAAATATATGTATAAATGCATGTGTGTATGAATGTGTGTATGTGTGTTTGCAATGTAAGTGTATTTAAATGTTGGCATTTACTATTCATTGTGTTTTTGTGTGTCGTCTCCAGAAGTTGTGCCCAATTTTCAAAATATTGAACTCATTAACCGTTCAGTGTAAGTAATTAAAATTAATAGTCAAACAGAGATCAAAGAAACTCGCTGTTAAAAAAACAGCAGCATCTGTGCCATTGTAAATAATAAATGCACAAGGGCATGAAACATTTAAGGTCATTTATACAGGTATGTTCAGGAATTTTTGAAACATTTGTTAAAATGTGAGGGAAGGGTACGACTTTTGTCCTGCACTATAATAGTCGGCATTAAAAAAAGCCAGTTCTTGTAAACGGATCTGCCCGAACTGCTTAAGTTCTGGATTTAGGCCAAAGTCTAGACGTAGGCGAACTACCAAGACTTTCCGTCAAAGCTAACAGGCAGTAAACGAGAATAACAACAACACAATAGTCTAGACTTGTTATAAGGTGTTGTCACAAGACTGGATATATGTACTAAAGTGTTGACACATAACTACATAATTGTGGTTCGCTGTCGGCTATTAGTTTGAGATTTGTAGAAAGTAGCATTTCAGCATGACATGTCCTGTTTAGATTCAGAGAGTGGCTTTATTGCGCCGGATTTTCTTCTAAATAGGGTGACTTCTCCTTCCGCAGGATGACTAGCTGCCTCTTGAAAGCGTAACACGAAGTCCGAACTCAGTGGCTCATACGACGATCCTAAAAGAATTTCACGAAGGCTCTCCTCGTGAACTAAGCAATGCGTCGCTAAAACGAAGCCACGACCTTCAGAGAACGGAGCTAATAGCTTGACTTTGCCATAGAGACTCGCGCTTATGTCTTCTGGCCGAGAGGGGAGGGGGTGTGTGATCAAATAAATAAGGCAGTTGGGGTGGGGTTCTGAAAATTTGCAACTCGTGTTAACTGCTGTTGCCCCTGCTTGATTCTTGATTCTTCTTCTTCTTCTTCTTCTTCTTCTTCCTCATCCTCTTCTTCTCCTCCTTTTTTTCTTCTTCTTCTACTTCTTCTTCTTCTACTTTGTTCTTTCTAACAAGCGCGCTTGGCGCTATGTGTTTTTGTTTTTCTCTCTAGGCTGCATTCTCTGCGCTTTTCTAACCAACACCAACTTTTAGGAAAGTCGACTTTCGCAACATGCTTGTTAGAGGCAGTGGGTCTATCCAGTATCTTCCTAATGTAAGCTCAGAACCCACAAACAAATCTTATAAATCTCTCAGCCCCCTTATAGTTTATGTCCATGTAGAGTGGTGGTCTTGCGCTGCCCTTTGCCATAATGCCAACATCTGCATTTTTAGGTATGTAGCAATAAGTTGAGTCAATTGTATTCCAAGCGTTTGGCCTACCGAGTGCTGCTCTTTGTTGTACTGGCTCAGCACGGCTTTTGCTCTTGTCAGGGATTTACTGTATTATCTACTTCATATGGCTCGTTAGGGAGACCAGCTAACAGATTTAACTATCCTAGGACATGCTTAAAACAGACATCTACGGAGTACAAACATAATCTTTAATGTACAAAGAACAATTCAACTTATAGCAAGCCTCAACAAAGATGGCCGTCCTTATCTGAAACGCCGGCGGTAGAAGCTTTTATTTTCACTAAATCAACCCGAGCCTTTACCATGGATATACCAAGGACTCGACTCCACCTCACTGTCGTACAGCGCTAACTAAGCCGCTGTCCTCGCCACGCGGGATCCGTGACATACGTAAGGTGAATTATCTAAGTATGAGTTGGCAGTGTTAACGCCATTAACAATGCGTGTCAAACATTAATTACCTGCGTCTACTATACAAGAAACATTAACGCTACACTATCTCGTCAAAACACTATATGGAAACACAACCTATCTAAAGCTAACCACAAATACTATTCTTACTAACCGTCTCTGATCTCAAATACGTTTACCGTCGCAGTCCCACATCTGTCCAGTTCAGTGTCCTACTACACAACTCCCCGAGCAAGCTCTGTCCAAGCGTTTTGTTCCTCTTCAGCGTTCATCTCTGACACACTGTAACTCGTGTTACAAGTGGGGCGTAGGGCTTAGCCCAGCTCAGTCGACACAGTTTATCCCATGGTCAAACTGCCTTATTTGGCTCTGAGTTTGACTGAGGGTCAACTCGTTCATACGTGATGATTTACTATCATCACACCTACTCATCCTTTAGCCGAACTGGCATTTCACAGGTCTTTGGTAGATAGACAATTGTCGTCATATCTCAAACGAGATCCAAGTGTTTTGTCAATCTGTTTCACTGTTAACATCTCTTCTGTTGCTCTTATAAAGGTTTCCATCACTGCTCTAAACATATTTAGGAGTTTTTAAAAGCCTTTGTTCTAGTTCATAGATTTTTTAGAATGTATCACTGATCTGTTTCTATTTGTGTGGATCAAAGAATGTTTTCTATCATTTAAAGCAATTACATCTTCTTCTTTAGCATTCCGATCCATTGAGGTTCATTGCTGCGAATATTACTGGCTTACATTAATCTGCATGACTGGTCTTTTTTTTTTCAGTGTGAAACTGCACTGTTTGTAGGTCTGCCTTTATATTATCTCTCTATCGCCTTCTTGGTCTACCTCGTGGCCTATAGTAATTCAACTCTTTTGGGTATGCGGTATTTGTCCCTCTATTATCTAGCATACTCGCTATCTGTCTCAACCATTAGTCTTTTAGCCCCAATAATGCCAGTAATTACTGACGATTTAAACACATAATTCGTTTCGTCATTGCTTCTTACTGTCTACTGCCTACTGTGTGCATCTTTGATGGGTCCAACAATCTGCAGTAAGACTATTCTCAGCAGTTTCTCAGTTTAGTTGTACTCCATGTTTCGGGGTCATACATGACCACTGGTCTTATCAGTGACTTATACATTGTGATCTTGGTGTTTTGAAAAAGAATGTTTCATTTTAGCGGATGCTGTGTGGCTTTGTAAACATTATTATTTCCAGATTGTATTCTAGATTATATTTCTTCTCTTATTAAGTTGGAGAAGTTGCAATTTCCATGTACTCGAAAGTTTCCGTTGTTTATTTGTTCCCATATCATCTGCTTATGTGCAGTCATGTGTTTTCCTTTCCCTCTCTTGTTATTACCATGTGTTGTATTTAGTACTTCTCAATTTGTCTCCTCGCTGGGAACTAATAAATCTCTGTTATCATGTTTCAGTTGTGGAATGTGATTTATTTCTAGTTCGCTTTTGAGAGTTGTCCGAAAACTAGAGGTTAAGTGTAGAAACATCCAGATAACATATTGTTTACAAGAACTGAGTGTTTTGCTCCAGCTGCAGACACAGAAACTGGACTAGCAGGAAATCAATATTCCCTAAATAAATTACCACTGGAGAAAGGCCAGTTGTAGGGCAGACAAATAGCAGAACAGTTTGGTGCAACTAGGTCTGGCGTAAACGAGTCCTGAAAACAGAGGGCCTGTTTTTGCCCAGATGCGGACCAGTATGTTGGAACTTCACAGTAGGTGAACTTTCGACCATGTGCTTTGGGCTCAGATCGAATTATTTCGTCATGCTTATGGTATGGTTACAATGCAATATACATGGGGTATAACGGAATACGGAGTGGCTTGGGTGTACGACGTTTGCACATATCGAGTCTGAATCCATTTCGCGATAGCACGTAACAATATAATTGTCGAGTTTCAATTTGTATGCATTCAACAATCACATTTCAATAATAATAAAATAATAATAACAAAACTAACAAACACACACAAAAGCATAGCTTCTTCTTCTCCTTCTCTTCCACCATTTACCTCAGCGAGGTGTTGACGGGGAGATGCAAGAAAGCATAGCTACTGGGGGGAGGGGGGGGGGGGATACATAATCATGATTCAAATTTTTTTAATTTAATGAGCGAACTTTTAATGTTGCACACAAGAATACCTTTGGGTTCAGCCAATCAATTGACAGTTCTTTTGCATCTGAGTCATCGATAGTTTGTAGGCGTACGGGATTTCCCGTCATTATGATGTGTGCCCTACACAAGCATCGATCGGCGAGTGACATCTCCTGGGCATGAGTGCGATCAGACATCTGTTGTGGGACTGTGGGATGGCTGCCCACTGTGCCTAGAACATCAGTTGGAGAAACATCTAGGCGACAAACACATCTATGCTGCTCATCCCATCTGTGCTCAATCAGACTCAGGTCTCTAAACAGGGTTGGCCAGGGAAGGGTGAGAATGTTGTTGGCATTCAGGAACTGCACGGTCGCCCGTGCAGAATGAGCTCCAGTATGGTCCTGTTGAAACGCAGAAATTTCGGTGTCCCAAAATGGAAGGAAAGTACAAGAATTACATTGATGTATCGTAGCGCATTTAAGCGTCCTTCAATGTTCACCAGTTGACTCTTTCAGTGGTAACTGATCACTCCCTTGCACCTCATATAACGTGTGGCAGAGCTTTGTCAGCATAATTTTGGGCTAAACGTGCATTTCACTTATATTATGATGCTGCAATAAAAAGACAGATTCGTCACTGAACTAGAGACGTCTTCATTGATTGTCAGCTGCTCAGAGACGATGCTAGTTGGCCCCAAGAATGTGATTTTGGCAATGGCGGCGTGTAAGGACAGGACCTCGCTGAGATCGTTGTTTCCAAAGTTCAGTGCCATGCAATCTATTCCAAACAGCTTGATCAGACACATCACGTCCTGGGGGCAATGCCTGCGCAGTTAAGACAGCTTTTGTAAACCTGTTTTTGAGGTGACGAAGAGGAGCTGCGTGGTCTCGAAGCATGGTGTCCGCCTCAAGTGCTAGAGGTTCCGGGTTCAATTCACGGAAAGTGCTGTGATTTTTTCACGTGGACCTGGACTTCAAGTAATTTCATCTGGTCTCTGGGTAGTGAGATAGGACGCCCGTGTGCATTGTTGCGAACGCACAAAATTCCTTGGCAGTTGGAAATTGAAAGAGTAACCTTACGGCGCTGCTCGGGCAAAATTTGGAGTTGAAAATCTACCCAAAGTATTTTAGGATCCTCGCCGGTGCTACAGAGCCTATGCACTGTTCTGAGTATCTTCGGAGTCAGACTTGAGTTGGAAGAATAACGGAGCACTTATGTGTTATTACTTGTGTGCCATGATGTTGATCCGTTAATGAAACCTCAAACCCCAAACCTGAGATGACGAAGCCCAATACATTCTCTCCGCTTCTCTTGTTACTCTGCGTAGTTCACTGCGATACTAGTCTTCAACTTAGATATTGGCTTGGAACCGGTGTCAAAGTCAACCGACAGTACACTAATGTCTAGCAACCTGTCTGCCGTCGGTCAAAACAATGTTCATTACATGTATCGTTTGAGACGCCATTCGTGAAAATGAACAGATTTTTTTTTTTTTTTTTGGTAGCGTTATTCTTTTATTTGGTTTATCAGTTGCACAGTCGGTGAATAAATAGTGTTCGCCTTGTGTGTTGTTGTTTTCTCGCGCGCGCATGATGAACTATGTTAAAAAATATTATTATAAACACAGTTGACAACTGCGTTGTAATGATTACAATGATCTAGCGCAAAAGGGATTATTACCGTTTCATGCACCTAAAGAAGTGGGAGCATGAATTGCAGACAAGCGTGAATGAATGGTTCAAGACACTAACGGCAGACTTAACACTGGAACTAAGAAACTGGTGCCACGATACCAAACATTTGTTGAAGACAATAACATATATGTTGAGAACTAGTGTTAATGTGTGGTTTACTTTTGGCTGTAATAAATCATTCGTATATATGGTAGTTTTTTTTTTTTTTTTTAGGTTTAAATATTAATTTTAGACTAGGACTTACTTAGAAAGCACACCTCCTATGTGAGGATGCTTGCTGTCCAGCTGTTCTCCTGTGCTAAGAGATACCATCCTAGCTCCTGTATGTCAGGACTGCGAAAGTGCATTTCACAAGTACTAAACCACAAACGCCGATAACTGTTTTTTAAAATCGACTTCTGTGGAGATTCGAACCTATGACTACATCGATTGTAGGCCAGCGATCTATAGTATAGCAGAAGCGTACCTAGGGTATGGCAGGCAGTGTGGATGCCCTAGACCCAATTTGACGGGATGGGAGCGTCAAAAAACTCAAAAAAGGTTTTTTCAGTGGCACCGTCTTAACTGGAGGGATCACAATGAGATGTATTTTACTGAAGGTTAGAAATAAAAACAAATGTTAGCACTCGCCACTAATTAGCACTGATAACAATAATACCCCCCCCCCCCCCCTTTTTTTCCTCGCCCTGATTCTGAAATGTGTTGCCGCAAGTGGTTTGGCCAGACAAAGTCACAACTGAGCAATGGCTAATGCAAATTACAAACATTATTGACCCTCCACTCGCCTTCGCCCCACTCCGCCTGCTGCCACAGGTGCTTTATACCCTAGCGTAGTTGGCTAAACCTGACTTCGCGACGACCGGGTGATCCGGGTTCACGCCCCGCAGGTAGGCAGAAAAGCAACATTTCTCCCAGATTTACGGTATTTATCCTTGAATCAAGGTCGAAGGATTGCGATATACATAGTACCGAGCCAAAGGGTTAGGAACTCATGGTTTCTGGATTTAAAAAAAAAAATAACCTAGGTGCACCCTTGACCACTCGGCTACCCCAGCTTATACGAGTACAATAGATCCCAGCCCTGACCCATCTCGGGACTCCACGCACGGGTGGCTCTTATGCAACTTCCGCTGAAATGAATCTAATGAAACTGTTTATTAACTGTGTACAATTACTCAGATTGTCTTATCTGTAAGCTTCAGAAACTCAACGGTTATGTAAATCTCTTTCAGTAAAAACTCTTTATAATTTCTTTATCATCATTCAGGTTTTCCATATGCCAAAATTTCAGCATTTCCTGTGTTTAATAATCGTGTATTATGATGGCTGACGGTGAAAACTTCATCTTGCTTCATAGGCGCCGAAATTTAGGACTCATTACCCTTTTATTATTTTAATAGTTGTGTAATGTGGCTAATGTACCCCTTTTTTAACTATTTAGAGAAATTCTCTTTAAAAGTAATTGTTTAAACATTTCATATTATTTCAAGTACATTATTATATTTATTTGCCTTTCAGCACAGTATTATTTTTATTATTATGCTTTTAATCTAGGATTACCCCCCCCCCCCCCCTAACCAAACCTTCTCTGGTCTATCTGCAGCAGTGGCGTCCAGCCTTTTTCATGTTGCACCTCCTTGAGTATACAGCAAGTCTGGTAGTCTGGTAGTCTTAGTTTCAGCTTCATAGCAACGGGTCGCCCCATCTTTGCTCCGCTCCTGTGCCAACGAAAAACACTCAGAATGTTTATCACAGTCCCTTGTGGAAAGATTGACAAACTGCTGTCTCAGCATATCTAGCATACACTCGCATTAAAGCATACGGTAGCCATCCGAAGTGCTAACACAAACAGTCCAACATTAGAAATGCAGTTTCATCATTGATGATAGCAGAACTTGTTGCTAACAGTTCAGCAGTTGTCCACGCGATCAATTTTAAAACCAGATACGGGCACCGCCAACATTGCGCGACAGGCATCACGCCATTTTCTGAATCTACAATTCTGCACACCACCACGTTGGTCACAGTCGAAAATACATTCCAAATGCAATCCGCAGCTCACAGGGTCACGCCATGCATTCAACTCAGAAAGCTGGGCGACGCCGAAACTATATCCAGTCTACAAATGGAGCAAAAATAACTTCGGCCACCGTCCGGCAGAAGCAAAAAAATTGCCTCTGCTTCGAACAGCGCCGCTGTCTAGCACGTCCATTTAACCGAAAATCGAGAGGATACAGCAAGACACGCCCCTCCCCAAAGCCCCTACCCCGACATAACAACACGTGATTAAACAGAGGAAGACAAACAGAAACATCTCAAGTACTGTTAACAAGAAACACACATAATTCAAGGTGTCAATAAGACAAGACACAATCATCCAACAACTGATAATTTAGTGTCCAGATATCAAGGTGACGGTAGCGCTGTTTTGCTTTCATGACTGTTAAAATCCTGATTATTACCAGTATTATTGAGCTCCAATTCAAAACTGCTTGACCTCCCCACTCCTCCCCTCTCTTTTTCTTATCTTTTCTTAGGAAACTTCAACTCGCCACTCCAATCCTCTTGCCCGGGTAAGAGACCACAGCTCTACAAACACACGCAATATAGTACATACATTACTGCATTCTCTCAATTGCTGCATTGGCTAGAGGAGCTCCATGATTATGAAAACGTCTCTAACGTTTTCTGTTTCTTGTACAAAATGCTATCTTTCTCTAAAAACAATTTAATTTTGCTCTCAAGAGCAAGGGGAAAAAAACAGAAAAAGGTCTGCAGAGATTATATTTATTCCTTCTCTGGCTTTTGTTAGCACCGATGGGTAAACTGAATAACATTTACTCGTTCTAACAGTAGTTTTCGCCTTAGAATTTACGCTGGCATCAGTGCGACATCCCTTGTCGGGTCCTTCTCTCTTAAGCCATGCTTTTTTCGGCTTCTTCAGCATAGAAATATGCTTCTTTTTCCATGAGCCTAACAAAATAACATCCAATAGGTCCAAGGAGGCACTATTTAGATCCAATTCAAACGTAACAACATTCCATAAATTCCTTTCAACAATCCCACCGTATAAAAACAGTTTTTATTAGGTTTATGTTTAGTCGATTGATCAACATTAATGCACAAGGGTAGCAACCTGGTGACAATACGCTCGGTGACTCCAGAATGTTATTCCCTTAACCTACTTTTTGTTTTCTTTGTATTTTGAAAAAGTATACAGGAAAAATAGGGATTTGGATCAACATTCTTTATTTTAAGTAGGCGAAAATGAACAAGCATTTAATTCTCCTGGGATGTTGGCGATATCACACACTAAAACTTTTTCCCAGACGTTAAGTGTTAAGGTACAGAGATAAGACTGACACCAAGCAGACTTTTTACTGACTGGAGATTTGCACACCATCATGTTGGTGTCGAGAAATTTATCTATCCTAGCCCTACTTTTAGGA
This sequence comes from Candidula unifasciata, assembly GCA_905116865.2. NCBI lineage: Eukaryota > Metazoa > Mollusca > Gastropoda > Stylommatophora > Geomitridae > Candidula > Candidula unifasciata. The sequence continues at coordinate 16,411 of CAJHNH020008467.1, forward strand.
GTTCAGCTAACTCCGGCTAATTGTGCTTTAATTCCCCCCTGAGGTTTACCTAACTCGACGGCAGGTCCGACGGTCACTATTGACACAGTGAGCGGAAAGTGTTGGCAGAAGGATTGACACCGTCTGCTGGGACCGTTAATTGAACCCGTAGAATTGAGCGTGGGGAAAGCAAAAAAATTTTTGTCATCATGACTGCAGGGAATTACACCCCAAAGGGGGGAGCTGTATATCCCTTAATAA